>PVIJ01006138.1:0-81067 GCA_004024925.1 Scalopus aquaticus
ATGCACCCGTATGTTCATTGCGGCACTGTTCACAATAGCAAAGGTATGGAAGCAACCCAGATGTCCAAAAATAGATGATTGGATCCAGAAGATGTGGTACATATACACAATGGAATACTATTCAGCATGGAAAGAAGATAAACACATGCAATTTGCAGCAACATGGATGGAATTAGAGGGGATCATACTCAGTGAAATAGGCCAGAAAGAAAAAGAAAAATATCAAATGGTTTCACTTATAACAGGACTATAAGGAAACCAAATAGGAGAGAGACACTCAGTGGGGGGTGGGGGGGGAGGGTAAGGGCACAAAATGGAATAGAAAAGAACACAAGGGACCATGGAGATGGATCGCGGGTGAGTTGGTGGTGGGCTACCCACAGGGAATACAAAATGTAAAAGACATAAATAACAATAAAAATATATATTTAAAAAAAAAGAAAATTCTCTTAGTATATCTGGGTTGGTATATCAAATGAACTACCACAGGGCAATCTTTGTATTAGCTTCAGCGATAGAAGAGAATATGACAGCAAAACTACAATAGCCCTATCATGAGAAAATATGTTAAAATAATTTTTGAATTTCTGAGCATTCGTGGACACCTAGTTCAATTTAACTGCTATGGATACCACATGGTTATGCAATTAATATTCTATATGGGAATTAGGAGATGCTAAGGTAACCCTTTGCAAGGTATTTAATAAAGCAACCTTTATAGAGACATTACTCTTGTGATAGGTGGTATCAAGTTAAGAACAGAAGTCAGAAAATATGAGTAACTTCCTAACTATCAGTTTCTAACCTATGAGAACTAAACTTAGTGATTAAATCTCTCTGAAGCTCAGTGTCTTCATTTGTAAAAAAAGGAATCATAGCTTTCTTATTCCATCACAAAACTGATATGGACAGTTATATTTAAAAATGTATGGACATTGTTTTATAAATGGAAAACATTACAAAAGTTAAAAACCTCAATATAAACCTTAGACAAAGGGTATAAAGAGAGTATGTTTTTGATCTGGTCTTCAGATCTCACTGTAGATAGCCTAAAACTCCCTGGCAGTCTACCATCTTTCTGTTTGTAAACCAAATGTGGTAAATATCATTCTAAAGGACCCCATGATCTCTATTCTTTGGTAAGGATCTTGTATCTGACCAATAGAATAAGAGATAATAAGGGACATAATTCCATCAATGATGTAAGAAAATAAATTTGATAAAAGTTAGCATTTTAAGTAGTTATCTTGTATATATCTTGTAGAATTTCATTTTCTCATTATCTTGAAAAATAATATTATCTACCTTTACAAGGGGCAAGTCATGACTACATTAGCTTTTTTGGGTTAAAGTCACTAAAATTCAAGAAAATTGTTAATGACCAATGAATAAAACATGAAATAAAGTATGCTTCACTTTGCATAATAGAGACCAATGATATCTGAATGAACTGCCCACTTGTGACTCTTTTTTTTTAAAGTTTTTTTTTAAATGGTTTATTCATTTATGCATACCAGCTGGGGTACAGGCCAGAGGCATGGGGCTGTGAGAGGGTTCACCTCTCGCAGTGGGGAGCAGAACAGGCAGATCAATGGAAATACACTGCTGAGAGGAGCAGTGGGCGAGGCAGGAGAGGTCTGCCGCGCCATGTGGGAATCTCCCAGGCCAGGTGTGGAACTCTTGTCGCTGCTGCAGACAGCTCCACAGAGCAGCAATTAACTGCTGCAGCACCAGGGAGGCCCCACTTGTGACTCTTTAATGCGTTCTTCCTGTGGAGCTGGGCTGGGATTACACATGGGCTGGGACCACGTGCCTGAACACCAACTACTGTGCTCACTCAAGGACATATTCAGAGCAATGTAAATTTGCTTTCGAATTCATTGGACTAAAAGGTAAATGCAGTAGAAAGTTAAAGCAATTCAAATAGTTTACTTGAATTTTGACACTTTTAGACAGCAACTAAATTCCAAATGGCAAAATGGAATTCAAGTTCCTGTGGACATGGAGAAACAATTCCTTGCCTGACAGCCCTGCCTGCGTGTGCAGCAGCCAGGGAGATGGACTGTGGTTTTTAAGTAAGTTCACACTCCAATCCCAGTGAGCTCCCTGTAACATTTTATATTAGTTACAGGACTGGAAAGAGCAAAGCACTTTAATGTGTCAACTCCTTTTATCTCTAGGACGTCTATCTTGGATATAATACAAACACAGCCAGTAGCTTTTATCTAATACACTTGCCAGTATCATCAAACTTTCCCTTTGACATCCTTGCTATTAATAAGCCAGAAGCTTCAGCAAGTTGCAGACCTGTAGAAATCTATTTTTTGCTAGTCAATCAAGTATGAGAATATTTTAAATGTCCTTGAGACTTAACACTCCTAAAAAGTAAGTAGGGATATTTTTTTTCCCTTTTAGATTGCTAACTCCCAGATTTCATATACCATCTTGTATGCTCCTTTCCTAGCTAAATTTTAAAATCAAGTCATGGGAAAATTATTTCTGTCAGTGTTTATTACTGTACAAATTTTTAGCATTATTCAATTGGATCTTGTGTGTCTCCTCATATAAAATTTATGTTATAGATAGTTTAGAGGAAAGGGGCAATGGCAAAGGACAAAACACACGTCCTGTTTGATCAGAGAAATAATACAGGTGACTCTTGATATTCATTAGTCATTTTGAACATAGAAAACAATATCATGCTTGATTCTTCCTGTGCTAGAAAATCAGTGTGTTAAGAGACGTTCCATACTACGTAAAAGTAGAGCGTAATTAGTAAATAAATAATAGACTGATATGATAAATTATATGTAACTGTGGTAACCATCAAGATATACTCTTCACTCCCTTCTTCAAGAGCTTTTGCAGAGTGTGTTGGTTAAAAGTCTGCAGTTGCTGCCTCTGGTGATTTGCTGGCTCATACTTGGGTTGGGTGCTCCTTTGTGTTGCCCCAAGCCAATGATTGAGTACCCCTTGGTACTGAAGTTGGAATTTTTCTGCCTTTTGCTGAACCCCTCTAAAAGATGACTGTTGCTAGATACTCCCTGTTGCCCTCCACAATACTTTCTCTAAGCTTATGATCTCTTTTATTCTTTTGTGTCAGTAGAAACTCTGTAAAAGACATGTGTGATTGTAATACTGAATTTAAAGTACAGACCTGAAGCTCTGTTTTTCTATGATTTAATGAAATAATTCCCAAATACAACAGAATTGGAGCACTAGGCAACCAAAGACTTGGTGGCTATTTTTACGGTTGTTCTTTATTTTGCCTTTTTTGTGTATAAATGAGAAATATCGATATATCCTTATAGACAGGAATTAATTTCAGTGATGTTATGCAAGATACATAACACATTAGAAATAAGAATATCTTGATGGATCAATTAGAAAATAATGGAATATTCTCTGAAAGACTGTCATTTCCTTGTGCAGTATTAGGGAAGCTCCTTCAATGGCCAGTTCTTTACAGTACAATGGTGGGAGACTTCTTGTAAGCTTAAACAGGTCAATGAGTGTCTTCATGACATGATGCTTTAACTCTAGGACTTCCTTCTAAACGGATAGAGCTGGCACTTCTTTGGTGTTTAGGGTTGCTTTCAGTAAAAATCAGAAGTGTCATTTATATTTGAGCAGTCATTACTTTCCATAGTTCTGTTAAACATCATCCCCCCCAAATCATACAGATGGCATCTGTTGCATGAATACTAAGTTGCACTTCGCCTACCAGCATTTGCATCATAAATGCAGAGCTTAGATATCGCACAAAGCAGAGAGTGAGCACACTGATGCTGCTCTCCATCAAATGACAGACTCAACTGCTTCATTTACATTACTTTAGGTCTAGATAACTGAGTTTTGATGTCCCGAGAATATAAATTTCTTTATTTCTTGTATTTATAAGCCTGAAATCAGTATCTTAGATGTGAATAGAAAATTATGCTAATATGGGGTTAAATGATTATTTGTTAACTTGCTAGAATTTTAAGGAAAGACTTTATCTGTTGCATGTAAGCCTGAGTCTCCAGGTGCCTAGTAAAAGCCCATAGTTCTTAAGTCAAGGGACATAACCTCATCCCAGTGTTATGACATGTGGTTCATCCCAGAACTATGGCTACATGGGGGCAACTTGCTCATAAATGAGCTTAGTAATAAAATAAATTCAGAATAGCTCCATTTCAAAATTTTGTTTATGATGATCATAATTTATATCATGTCTATATAAATACTGACAAATAGTAGTAACGCTTTAAAATAGTTACACTTGCATTTATATAGCTTCACTATTATGGATAAATATTAAGGCCTATACTGCTTGCCACAGAAAATTCATGTTAGGAAATAAGAATACAGAATTCTAAATACTTTCATCAACTAACTTGGTAATTTACAAAAAAATATGAATTTAGCTGAATAATAGACCACAGCTTAAGGAAACCAACACAATTTTTGTTTTCAAGTGTCCACCCATTGTGTATTGTTACCAATTATGAACAATCCCAATTACAACTCTTAGAGGGAAGACCCACCTCAAACCACTGGACCCTTCCATACCAACATCCCATAATTGTCTGCTTCAACAGCCCCTTTAAGAAATACTGCTACAGAAGCAGACCCAATAAAGGGGGAACTCTCATGTTCCTCACCCTTGTTTACAGGCAGCCACATTGCCTTGGACTAGCTACGGGAACTAGAAGTTGGAGCTTAGGGGCCAGCAGACGCTATAAAGAAAAGAAAGAAGATCTTTTGATCCTGTAGCTTGATTTGCATCCTGGTAATGCCAGGAAGAAGACATGAAAGGAGCCACATGGAGGAGAGCCATATACAGACACTTAGAAGAGACATGTGGTTGAAAGACATGTGGAAGACTGACAATGACGGTGACTGTCTTGATGTGACATCTCCTTTTGTTCCAGCTTTCTGGGACCTGCTGAAGATCCTCCTTTGGTGATTTCCTGCTACAAGTCACCTTAGATTCTTGGCAAGCTTTCAAGTCTCAGCAGCTTGCTTCAGGCCAACTCTAAGTATTTACCCACACGGTGGTGGGTAATTTGGGGTAATTTATCAGAAAAAAAAATTCTCTTCCTTCCCTATACATACTATTTCTGTTAAAGTCATTTCACACTAAGAGTCTGCTTTGCCTTTGCAAGCAGAGATGGCTGAATTCCTTTGGAGTGTGCAAATTTTAGGGTCCCTGGTTACCCTGGTTTCTTCTCAATTGCTCATTAACAATACTACTAAGACAGTATGTGTGTGTGTGTGTGTGTGTGTATATATATATATATATATATATATATATATATTTTTTTTTTTTTACTCACGGTACAAAAGTATTTAATACGTCACACCATCGATACAGGAAACCACAAGAGCCAAGTGAAAAGTTAGTACAGATAATTTTTTTAAATATAAGGTACACACTGGAAATTGGAATTATGTTTTTTCTACTTTCTAGAGATGCGAAGTATTTTCCAGTCAGTAACGTTCTATCAAACATTGTGAGACATCAAAGCAGACAGGCAACCAGTATTCTCTCCTAACTCATGCTGAGCTAGGCCAGGGAAATACCATCTCGGTAGGAAGGTTTTGACAGGAAGAAGGAATTACAGAACCCCTTCCCCAACAGAAAACTTAACAAACTGATTTATAGAGAGGGTTTTAAGCAAATCTGCACAAACACTTACCAAGCCACAAGCAGAGGTAACCCGCAGTCGGCTCCCAGTGCGAGCGCAGGCTCCCCGGCGCCCCGTGGGCGGGAAGGCAAACAGCGAACACCTGCCTCCACAGCTCTACCACTAAGCAGCACACAGCATATACTACTTTGATCTTTAAGAGGGCAATCATGGAAGTGCCAAGATTATGTCCACGAGGTGAGTTTAGCCTGAGAATTCATCTAGAAAATTATATTTACAAAAATGCTTAAGAATTTTAGAAACAGTGGGACTACATGAGAACGGGCAGGAGAGACTGATGACAGGACCACAGATGTAAGCCAGAACTGGTTTTCACAGCGCAGTTCTTACGTAAAGGACGATGTTCAGCTGATTCCTACAGTGAAGATTAGTCTTAAGTACAAGAGCTTCAGAAGTATCCAGATGGGCGCGGCTCCCCGTGGGCCTGAGGAACTCCCTAGATAAATACTCCCAGGCAGGCTAAAGGACAGAAACCTGGCGCATGTCAAATGCTGTGGGCACCCAAAAAAGAGTCACGCAAAGCCTGCTGGTGGTGGCTTTCCGGGCTGACACACCAACATGTATGTTTTGAGAGGTCGAGGTGGTTTTTCCCTACTGTAGTTGGAAATAAGTTCAACTTTGCAGTTTTGCATAATCAGTGGGTTATCTGGTGCTTCGTGAGAGTTACCAATCAATATATTACTTTCACATTCTGAAAAACTAAAATATTTACAAAGTATTTGATCTTTTTAAAATCTTCAATTAATCCTGTGAACTATATATTCCTGTCCACACATTAAAGAGAAACATGAACGCAGGAGCTTGTGGCTTGTCCAAGGTCATTTACTAAGTGGTAGGTTATGCCTTAATCCTAGATTTTCTAATTAAACATGCTCCTTATATTTGTGTGTTCTGTGCAGAATCAGCTCTATAAATAGAGCAGGGCCCAGTAGCAAACAAAACTGAGGGCCTCTTTATTCAAAAAGGAGAAAAAAGCGTTGTTAAAGGTATTGTTGAAAACAGAATTCAACGTTGTTAAAGGTATTGTTGAAAACAGAATTCAACTGAATAAGTTTAGAGATCTAATATGAAGTATCTGAAATTGTAAAACTTATGGGAACAGGACATGGATGGCTGATGGCCAGAAAATGGTGAGGTAGAATGGGGAGCTGTTGAATGGGCATTATGTTTCAGTTGGACAAATAAGTAAGTTGTAGAACTCTGTTGTCCAGCATAGTTCAGTGCCTATAATTAACAATACAATATTGTGTACATAAAATGTTAAGAGAGTATGTTTCATATTAAGTATCCTTACTGTGAATAAAAAGGAAGACAGCAAAGAGACACTAGGAAACTTTGGGAGATGATGTATACATTTATTACCTTGATTGTGGTGATGGTGTCACAACTGTATGTATATGCCTAACCTAATCAAATTGATTATATATGTTAAAAACATGCTGGTTTTTGCATATCAATTACACATGATTAAAGCATTAAATACAAAACAAACAAAAGTATGCAGAATTTGTAACATTTATCCTTAGCACCATAAGCTTAAAACACCATGGATATTTTCTGCTTTTGCCCAAACAACTCAGCTGCCCTTAGCTATTAAAAAGCATAAATATTTGTAGCTTAAGTAATGCCTCTGCTACACTCAGAGAAAGTGAACTCAAACAAGTTATTAACTTATTATTCAAGTTGTTCTTCCAAACAAGTTATTAACTTATTATTCAAGTTGTTCTTCCTTTACTTTTAAATCAAGATAAGGCTACAAATCCCAACAGTTTGTTACCAGAATCAATGAAAGTAATATATATTAAGTATCAGTTTTCACTGCTGCAATATTAGTTCTTTCCTCTTCATTCTTTTCTCTGACAACAGCCAAAAATTCTCACAAAACATGTTAATATTTCATTTGCCAAATACAGGAGAACTTAGCTTTAACTCTGAGTCTTCCTAGAGTAAGCCCTTTCCATTCCATCTGCCTTCTGAAAGATGTGACTTTTTCATGGTTTTGCCTGGCAGCACAAAAGTTTACTCTTCAGGTGAGATTCTGACCCTTAGACACAGAGCTACAATGTTGCTGTGTGTGTCTAACAGTGTTAGAGGAGGTACCTTGTTCCCTGTCCCACTTAATGATGGGCAGAGCTGAGTAGTCAGGTGAACTTATGTAGCATGGAAAGCCAGTGGGCTCTAGAGAGACCCAGAGAAGAAGGGTGCTTGCTTCTCAGCTTTGGACTTGCATCAGGGACTTATGGGACATAGAAAGAGATACCCTGAGGAGAGACATGTAGAGACACCTGGAAGAGACATGTGGGTGAAAGACATATGGGGAGGCTGACAATGGCAGCCATTATTTTTATTTATTCTGTGACTTTGCTCCTTTCATCCAAGACTTATCTGGCCCCTCTCACCCCCTTCCTCTGGTTCCCCTCCAGAAAGTACCTTCCACAAGTGGCAAGTTTTTGGGTCTCAGCAGTCCTTACCCTATTTGGCTGGGCAGTTACCCACCAAAGAATGGGTAACTTTGGATGTTTTATTCAGAACAGCCTTTCTTGTCTCTCTGTATGCACACCAATTCTGTTAAATATTTTTCACACTGAGAGTTTGTCTTTGTGTGCAAGGATGGCCAGACCCCTTTAGAGCATGCACGCTTAGGAGTGGGAGTAGCCCTTAGTCACACAGTGCTATAACTATAGTACAGTAGTTAGCATTCAGTAATGGCAACAATAACAGTGATAACAGGACTATTAATAGTATTGAGACCTTAACACTACTTGGAACCTGTTCATAAGTACTTTTTATAGTTATCTCATTCAACCCATAGGAAAATCTCATGAGATATGCATGATTTTTATCCCTTGAAATTTAGCACAGTCATAGATTAAATAAGGGGTAGGGCCATGATTTAAAACTGGGTTAGGATACCAGAGACCATGCTCTTAAACAGTGAACTACATAATAGTCTCTATAAAAAAAAAAGTTATACAAACACAGTAAAGTGCTTCATCAGTTCATACCTTGCCATGGTAAATTCCATGCTGAGATGTGCCAGAGGTCAATGTGGTCTAATTTATCACCTGGATCTTTGGTAAATATTCGTTGAATATAGTCCCAAACCTCACGTCCAACCGAATAAATCAAAATCTTCAGAAGTAGAACCTAGGAATCTATATCCTAGGAATTATTAGCATCAAAGAATTTTGTGAAATATGTTCTAAATTTTAAAATTTGGAACAGTATGATGCTTTTTGTGGTTCAAAAGCCTCAGTTTTCTACTTTGAAGCAAAAACTAAATCTGCAAGAAGATAAAGAACATGGAAATTGAAAAAGGGCATAGAATTATAGGGGGAAATGGGCTACTTATTTTGATTTTGAACCATGAACAGTCGAGATAATTTCATTTAAGCACATAGAAGGCAACCTGGAAGACAGCAGCAGCGTCTTTGTGTGATTTTTCTCTTTTAGTCAGGAGCCTAGAGGCAGCCTGAGAGCATATAGACTCATTGGATCTGTATTTTCAAAATTAATTTATGACTAAAAGCAAAAGTGGATTTTTAAACCTTTGGAATGGTTATATCTAAATCTAGAAATAAAGAAAATTACATGCAAAAGAACAAAGATACTCAAGTATACATTATGATCAGAATCAAAATGCCTGTATTTCACCTAAAAATCATCTCCTTTTAGGAAGTCTTTAAATACTGTTAATAAATAGTATGCCCATTTTTTTTTCTTTTGTTTGTTTTTTCATTTTCCATTCAGGATCTTTCTTAAAAAGAGATTATCATTGCTTTGCCAAGGAGTCCCTCAGAGTAAGCCTGTGCCTAAAGAGGTTGGATTTGCAGCATCTTTGAAGTTTTTTCTTGCTGTGGATGTTATGACAGTGAAGTCAACTCTCATCTATAGTTGTCATAAATGAAATCCAAGTTTAGGTTCATCATGGAAAAAAAAGGAAGGAACGGGAGAAGTTTAAGAACAAGGGAAGCTTGTAAGGGACATGGGTTTCTTATAGTTTTGAAATTATAGAGTTAAAAAAAACTGACAAGAGCAGATTTGGGACCATTTTAGGAATTCTATCTCAAACAGAAAATGGATAGACAGTGTCTAGCAGTTCCTCCAAGATACAAACAAAACAGTGACAATATGAATGAGCTCCCCAATAATATAGTGCAGTAGTTGCAAATAAAACTCAGGGATCAGGTTAATGGAGTTCTAATTCCAGGTCATCACTAATCACTTTTCTGATCTTGCAAAGCTTATTTTATCTCTGAGACACTCTGTACTTACAACCATAAAATGGATATTAACTTATAATCTTATCAGTCTAATTTTGTATTTAATAAGGTAAAAGATGCTCAATAAACATAGCAAATGCTCAATAAATGGTGATAGCAAATGCTCATAGCAAATGCTCAATAAACGGTGATTTTGACATTGTTTTAGTCCAAAAAATTGTTTTTTTCTGAATAATAGTTATATGACATTCTTACTCTAAAGTTGGCAAATCATTCTTGAATGATTCAAGATACTGATATAAAACTGTTAGGTGTTCTCTTGGGGTACTTGTGAGAATGCATCCTAATACTTTCTTTAGTCTACAGCTATAAAAGGCTTAGTGCTTCAGTACTCTGATTTTGAAAGATCTTTCAGGAATTGTCCCTGGGAGCCATTTGTATTGCATTATTCTTGGTAGTAACTTGAAGGCCTTTCTTAGGCTAATTGAGTTGTTTTGGTGCCTGTGATTGAGGCCCCATGAGAGTCCCTCGATTTGCATGTATACTTGGGCACGTGCTGGGACACTTAAAAGGCATTTAAGGGTACTGCTGTGGAACCAATAAGCCCCCTGACAAGCAAGCCAAATAAGCACCCTCTACCCACAGGAGCAGGGGAAGTGGCTGTCTCATCTGTCTACTACACCTGATGTGCCTTCTCCATTTGGAATCTGAACTTCACTCTTCTGATAGCCCTGCTGATGACTGTACCTGTGGGCATGGTTTCTGATCAGCCTACTTAGATCTGTCCTGGAGTAACAAGTGCCTCCCTTCTACCCATCTAGGGAAATGGACCATGGAGTTCTGTCTGCTATTCACCAAAATTCTTTAAGAGCTTAAAACAGTGATTTAGAAATTTGAAGGGAAATATATTCTTCAAGGGAAGTTTATCACAAAGAAGAAAAATAAAAATTGAGGAATTTTAGTACTGGAGGATTTCATACTTTTTTTTAGTGACTCCACGTTCCAAAATCATTTGTTAGATGTGTTTTCTAGGTTCCACACAATGAGTGTTATTCTCAGCAGGATTAAATTACTCAGCCCAGCAACGTATAGATACAGCTCTATTCTTTGAAGCGAGGTATATAGACACATCTTGATTCTTCTAAGGATATTATAATTTAAAAACAAACATAAACTTGACTGATTCAAATGAAGGAATGTTATAATCTTACGTAGTGGAAAGGTTCTTTTGGAAAAGAGAGAAGACTTCACATGGGACACTTTGCACAGTTTTAGGGAGGACCGGGGACACTTATTCTCTCTAAATGGCACTCTCCTTAGTTTTCTCACAGGAAGTGTCATCCTAGTGAATATAATCTAAATGGTGACTTGTCTGGTTGTGCAACTTGTTACTGTGATCACAGTTAACATTTAGTTGAAATTGTCCACTACTGAAATATTTAATCATTGAAGAATATATATTTTGTGATTATTTATTCTAGATATTATTTTAGGCACTTCGGATAAAAATACAAAATAAAACAAAGTTTAGACCACCTCCAAGACATCTCACACAGTGAAAGGTAGGCTCTAATAGCTATTTTTACTTTTTTTAACATTGCAAAAATAGCAATCATGTCAATCTGAACGGGGAAGGAGGTATTTAGGAAATAAGGCCTTATTAGAATTTTACTTATCCAGGATCACAGAGTTTATGGATTTCTGTCACCATGAAACCACCATCAATCATGGTTAGTAAAAGAATATGGTGAAATGTTTCCAGGAATGTTTGTTTTTCACATTTTACAGCACACAACCTTTCTATTATTCAGTCAGGGGCCTCTGTGACCTCAGAAAGCAATAGCTTTGGAAGAGCTTGAATTAAAAAAAAATGTACAGTATCAGTGTTCAAGCAATGGCCTAAAATGACTCCTTGAGGTTTATTTCTGATACAGTATTTCTGAAAGAATCCCCTTTTAATCAGCAGGAAAAAGGTCTTTTATAAATCAAAAGATTATGATTCTGAAGTACAGGATATAAAGCTTATCCATTACTTTGGACTAAAAAGAGAATGGCAAACAAAACGTTTGCTCAAGCTGGAAATGGAGATAGGGAGAATGGCTTGAGGATGAAAAGGACAAAGGGAATTTCCAGATCTGGAAGAGAAGTAGAATCAGCAAGATAAGACTGTCCAACTTGTTCATTTAGAAATATGAAAGCAGCTAGAACTTGCCAAATATTTACCATTATTCCGCAGAGCACAAAGCTTTCCATTTAGATTCCTTCTCATTGCCATCCATGGAGTTACTCAAAGCCTCCTTTCCACCTTTCACCCATTATCTAGGTGACAGGTAGCCACATGTGCCTCAGCACTGTCATCATTTTACAGCAAGCAATATATGGACGAATCCTTTCTTTAAGGAATAGGACACTCATGTCTGCCAAAACAAAGGACGAGATCCTTGTCAATCAGAGTTAGAAAGAAATCTCAAATTTGTCTTGAGATAAACAAAGCCAGCTCTTACTTATCTTTGCATCCCATGTACTGGCGATTTCCACTATTACTACATATGCAAACAAACATAAATAACATGAAAATGTAGCAAAATGTTTTTGCCCCCATGTTCCTTAAAATGTACACTTTGATAATAAATCCTTTGAATTTTCCCCTTCACCTCACTTGCTATGAATTAGAGAATGTTTGTAAGTATCTTAGAAGAGTCCCCTAACCTTAAAAGCCATCATGGGGGATGCTACCGTTATTATGGTTCTTTTAGATTTAAATATAGTAATTAGACTTTATTTAGAGTCATTTATAGTCTGAGAACAGGGCAGGAAGGGCTATGGCCCTGATTCTTACACTGCACAAGGCCCTGAATATTGCAAATACACAAATGTAATTTTTGCTAAAAACACACACAGAGTGTCTTTATTTTTTAATAGATATTTTATTTATTTTTGTTATTCATATCTTTTACACTATTGTGTGTTCCCCATAAGTTACCCACCACCTGTTCACCCGTGGAGCCATCACCATAGTCCCCCGTGCTCCCCTCTTCCCCCCTCTTGAGCCCTTCCCCTCCCCTCCTTCCCTGCTGAATGTCGCTTTCTTATTTGGCTCCCCTATATTCCTGTTGTAAGTGAAACCATTTGATAATTTTCTCTTTCTTTCTGGCTTATTTTACTGATCATGATCCCCTCTAGGTCCATCCATGTTGCTGCGAATTGCATGTGTTTGTCTTTTTTGAATACTGAATAGCATTCCATTGTGTATAAAAACTCCACAGAGTGTCTTTATAACTTGGGATGCAGTCTCAGTGTTAGTATAAAACAACCTAGATTTCTGAACATCCACACTCTGGCCAAAATCACTCAGAACTGGCACCTACCCTATGACATAAAATACAATATAAACATGCCCCATGTTGGGGGGGAGTTTAGGACTTGTGCCCACCAGTATCTGTGACTGATGCTGCTGGCCAGTGTGGAAAGGCTGAGCAAAAGAGGCACTTAGAGAAAAGGCAAATATATTAACTTTTAAAATCTTTCAGAAATTTTGTATTGATTAAGTTCTTGCAAAATGAAGTATTGCTTCTTATTAGTGCCACATTTCCTTGCATTCCTTTCTAATTTAATTAATTATTCTAGCTGTATTCTCAAATTAGTAGGGTAGTCTCAATAGTTGCACAGGTGGCAAAGAGACATTCTGCCTTAGGAGATAATACTCTTCTATATTTATTTTCAGGGCTAGAAAACAAATTATCAAGTGCAAAACTAGTCCTTTATATGGATATTGGACATTAGAATAGCTTATTTTTATAGTAGCATTCAGTAAAGCTCAAAATTTTTGAAATATAATTTAAATAATGTAACTAAAAGCTTCAGCTTATATTAATTATAACACATATTTTACCACTGAATTTTCACACATAATTTTAAATATTTATTTATTTTTTTTAAAGATTTATTTTTTATTTATACATACAAGCTGGGGTACAGGCCAGAGGCGTGGGGCTGCGAGAGGGTTCACCAGAGACAGAGCGGGAAGCAGAACAGGCAGATCAGAAATACACTGCTGAGGGGAGCAGCGGGCAAGGCAGGAGAGGTCTGCCACGCCATGTGGGATTCTCCCTGGCTGGGCGTCGAACTCGCATCGCAGCTGCCGACAGCTCCACAGCGCAGCGCTTAACCGCTGCGCCACCAGGGACGCCCCCATAATTTTAAATATTTAGAAGAAAAGCACTTTTTCAAACATGAGAAATGTTAAGTTTCTAATTTCTTTATTTGTACTTTAATTATAAGCTTTAATAAAATGTATTAATTGTATGCACCTTTTAAAAAAAATCATATATTGTGAGTTATAACATTACTGCTAGAAAAAAAAGATCATATAAAAATCTTACTAATAACAAATATTCACTAAAAGGCAAATAAAATATGGAATGAATACATCACCATTTTTAAATTATTGTTCTCTTATTGCTTACTAATTCAAATATGACCAATGCAACAAAAAAGATGAGTCTATACTTATAACTACTAGTCTTTGATATTTTTGGATACTTTCAGTTATACAAAATACAACATATAGAACATAGCTTATATGAAAAGTGGTTGGTTTAAATTATATTTTGTGAATATGTATTGACATGTTTGTCAACAACCATTTGTTTTCACACCCAGAAACCAGAGCCAGCTTCCTGAGTGTGACCTCTGCAATACACAGAATCCCATTCTCAGAAGGATGCCATTTCATGCTTGATACTCAGTTTAATGTTCTGCTGCTTTAATCCTGAAATTCTTAAGAATTTTATCCTTGAATTTGTGTTTGGGAAGTGAGGTCTGAAAGGATAATGGAACATGAATTTAAGCAGTGAGGATAACCCCAGTTGCAGTGTACTTATCTGAGCCAGTTTCAGACACCCCGAGTCGCCAAAGGAGCTGGATCCCCATTGGCAGGAGAGTGGGGGCTGAGCAGGGAGCTGCACTGGGACCAGTGATCTGTGGTGGAGTGCCTCCTTGACCCTCCAGCCCCTAAACTGGTCTCTATGGCAGCTTCAAGAATATTTAGTCTTTACCCAGCATGCTCCAGTGGAAACTGCTAGTGCTGAGGTAGGAAAAAATGTATTAGTAAATTAATGAAAAAAAAATCATGCATATGTCTGCTCTAATAAAGCAGATCAAGAAGTTATTAGAAATCTCAAGGAATTTATAATCTCTGGTTTTAAAAAATGCTACAACATTGCAAAGTAATAGCTGCAGGCTTAAAAGAAATAATTAAATTCAAAGATTATCACATTTGACAGAAAAGACCAATATTTTCAAATCATACTTTGGACAAACCCATTTTTTTACAAAGAAGATAATTTAAAAATAATTTTTCTCTGGTAGAAGATACACTTATAAATTCATAAATGAGCATTTTGAATTTTATTTAGTCATAAAGCAACTTTCAGTTTCTTGTACAACTCCATGATTTATAGGACATACCAAACAATAAAATCTAGTGTATAAGTTTACATTTAAAATTAAATTCAGATTTAACAAAAAAAATGGAAGGGTTAAATAAATCTGTTCAGAAGAAATATTCTGTGAGACTCATCAGTTGTAGATATACTAAAATTTATTTTTCAAAAAATTTACTATAAATATATCTCATTGTGACAACATGCAAATGGTCTTAAAAGTTGTGATAGTATCACATCAGCAAACATATCCCTCTCAAAATAAAAAAATCTTATTTGTGACCTTTTTTTTGCCAAGAATCACTAATGTTGCTTTCAATTTATGTTGAAAATTAAGTTGTTAGTCTCATAAATTTTGATGAGCTAACAAATAAATTTCAAAAAGTCATAAAAGTCTTACGATAAGTCAAGCACACTAATAAGTACTTTTTCATTTTGTTATATAATTTTAAATAGTTAGAAGACAGCATAAATTCATCACTCAAAGATATTCTTTATAAATTTGCAGCTTCTTAAAAATCTCTATTACATTTATTATATCTCATAAGTATAAAATATTTTTAGGAAGTATATATTTGTACTGTTAAATAAACAGGCTCAAAATGGTGTAATTTATGCCATGCCCCATAGAACATATAATATATAACCCAATTGTAGTTTCAGACTCTCCCAAAAGTGGAATTTTAAGCCAGTTAATCTGCAATTTTCTGACCAGCATTAGGGAAGTAATCTGCATGGTTAGACCTTCCTGCCTTTTTCTTAGGGAAGTTAATTTTGTTAGAAATAATCTTTCTTTCCATTTGCTGATTTTCTTTCTGATTAAAAGTAAAATCCTTCCATTTTGTAAAACTGATCAGAGCACCCATTTGCTAGCTGGCTGGACAGCTGCCAGATTCATTTATCTGGGTTACTATTACACCTTGTGTGCTGTGACTAGTGCCACAGTGAACATGGAATTGCAGATATTCCCTCAAGGTCTTTATTTCAAGTTTCTGAAGATATACACAGGAGGGGAATTGCTATATTATAGGGTAGCTCTATTTGAATTTTCTGAGGTACCTCAATATTGTTTTCTTTATAGGCGCTATCATTTTTCATTCCCACCAATAATATACAAGGATTCCAATTTCTTCATATCCTCACCAACAATTGCTATCTTTTCAAAAATAATAACCATTCTGATAAATGTGGCTATTATTGTTGTGGTTTTGATTTGCATTTCCCTGTTATCAGTGATGTTGAGAATCTTTTCATGTGCCAGCTGGCCATTTGTATGTCTTCTTTGGAGAAATGACTATTCAAGTAGTTGGCCTATTTTATTATTTTATTTTTTTTAAAGATTTATTTATCTATGCATACAAGCTGGGGTATAGGTCAGAGGTGTGGGGGGTGAGAGGATTCACCAGAGACAGAGTGGGGAGCAGAACAGGCAGATCAATGAAAATACCCTGTTGAGGGGAGCAGCAGGTGAGACAGGAGAGGTCTGCTGCGCCATGTGGGATGCTCCCTGGCTGGGTATCGAACTCGTGTACAGTGGCTCTGGATCACTTCATAGTGCTGCGACTTAACCCGTTGCGCCACCAGGGAGGCCCAGCTGGCCTATATTAACCAAGACTTTTTTGTTTGATTCTTTGCTATTGAGCTTTGGAAATTCCTTATATAATTTGGAAAGCCATTTTTATAAACACACTCTTGATTTTGTATTGGTAGTCTTATAGTGAACTCCTTTATCATTCCCTTAGGAAAAAGCACACGGGTAGTTGGATCAGGACAGTAATGTTATTATACTATATAATAATAATGCCATTAATAAAAAAATAAATTTCCAATTATAAAATAAATAAGTCATGCAGATATAATATACAGCATGGGGACTATAGTTTCTGATGATGTGTTGTATATTTGAAAGTTGCTAAGAGAGTAGATCTTAAAAGTTCTTTTTACAAGAAAAAAATTGTAACTGTGTAGTGACAGATGTTAACTCTACTTAGTATGGTGATCAATTTGCAATATGGACAAATATTGAATCATTATGCTGTATACCTGAAACTAATGTTATATGTCAACCATATCTCAATAAAAATCATCACAGCTGTTAGTAATTACTAAGATTTTACATACATAAACAATTGCCCAGAACATCATATACATTATCTCATGGAATTAGGCAAACAGAATTCTAAATTATATACTGCTTTGTGGTAGACATAACAGATTGACTGGTTCAACATCTATTCTGATTTTCTTTTATTGAGGTAAAAAAATAGCAAGGGCAAATGAAGTTGTACAGGAATTCAGGACGTTTTCAATGAGTGTACAACTAACTTCCCCAACTGTGCAAAAATATCATTAGCAGTTAATTTCTTTAGCCCAAATATAATAGCAAAATCAGCAAGTAATTTTTCATGAGTGAGTACCACACTGTTAATACTTCAAAAAATTGCCATTGTTATTTCCAAATTGTTATATATCATAAATAAATTGGATTGAATCAAGACAGGTGCTAACATGTCTTTTGTCTGAATGTATTAGCTGAAACAAATGGGGCAATTATGTAAAAGATATCTAAGAGTAGCATGATGATACAGTGTTTCAAAGAGCATAGGGTGTAATTATTAGATCTGATTATACCTTGCTTTATTATAATTAATTATCATGAATATGCTCTGACAATTTAGGGGTATGTTCCAAGTTTTCAATAGAGATAGTTATTTTCAATGAGAAACGTTAAATGTCAATTGTTCAAAGAAAAATATCACTTTACAAAAAATGAATTAAAACGAATTGGATAAAGTTAGTCAAAAGGTACAAACTTTCACTGTAAGATAAATTAGTACTAGGGATTCAATGTAAAACATTATACTTACAGTTAACACTGCCTACATGGTATATATTTTTATAGTATTTCTTTATAAATATTTATTTATTTATGCATACAAGCTGGGGTACAGGCCAGAGGCGTGGGGCGTCAACAGGGTTCACCAGAGACAGAGCGGGGAGCAGAACAGGCAGATTGACGGAAATACACTGCTGAGGGGAGCAGCTGGGGAGGCAGGAGAGGTCTGCCGCGCCATGTGGGAATCTCCCCGGCTGGGCGTCGATCTTGCGTCGCCCGCTGCCAACAGCTCCAAGGGCAGTACTTAACCACTGTACCACCAGGGAGGTCCTATAGTATTTCTTTAAAGAATAAATACCACATGTATCTCAGTATAATTAAGCAATATCAAATAGCTTAATTATTATGTGAATAATAAAGTTTAACAGTTGGAATATTTGTGTATATTTTGAGTTAAATTCATTTGCTTCTTAGCGATCTTTTCTTTCTAGTGCCAAATTACTGCTTTTTTTTAATTTGGAAGAATGAGACTTTATACAATATGATATTTATTTTCTTCATTTGGCTATATTGCTTGCAATTCTTCAAAGGTGCATTTAATAAATGGTTTGAAATTGACAGTGAAATTTTCTACAGAGAAGCTCACACTATCATGTTTTGATCCTGTAGAATACTACTACATGCAAATTATTTTAAGTTTCTTATTATTCCATTTCTTAAGATAGAAATATTCATGAGTACACGATATAAAATGTCTTTTTGCTGTGGCTTTAATTTTTCATGCTAATATATGCTATATTTGAAAGTTGCTAGGAGAGTAGATTCTAAAAGTTCTCATCACAAGGAAAAAAAACACTATTTTCCACAGTAAACTTACTGTGATACTCATTCACAATATGTGGAATTCAAGTCATTATGCTATACACCTTGAATTTATATGATGCCACATGTCAATAAAACGGAAAAAAAATTAGGGACATTGAAAAAGGAAGAGAGTCTAACATGCATTTAGCACATACTGTGCCAAACTTTGGATTCAGTGCTTTACATCCATGACCTGATTTAATTTTCATAATAAGACTTTGGAATGGCCTCAGTTAGGTCACTTACAAATGAAGAAACTGAGACTCAGAATGGTTATATAGTTAGTCAGCAATAAAGGTAGCTTTTTAACCTAATTTTATCTAGTTCCAAAGCCCTATTTTACATACGCCAGAACCCTGCCTTTCTCAATGGGCACAATAAGCAAAACTTGGAGATGCAGGAATATGATTATACAGTATTTCCAATGTAAATCGCCTTCAATACCATTACATTAACATGTTTTCATAACAGAAAGATAAGTTTTTGAATAGAACTTAATCTCAGAATCTGGAAAGGGCATCAGAACCAACTATACTTACTATCCTCATTTTCAAAAGAGGAAACATTCATGTATAAAATTATTTATCCAAAGGACAGGTCTCATACTGGGCGCTCTGCTTAGTGCTATGAGGTCCCACCTGGTGAAGCAGTATGTTTTTGTCATGGGAAGAGTCATGGATATCAGAGAAAAGGTCAGAGAAAAGGTCCAAATATCAGAGAAATGGTCCAAATCTTTTTTTTTTCCTTAACTTTTTTTTTTTTAAGATTTATTTATTTATACATGCAAGCTGGGGTACAGGCCAGAGGTGTGGGGCAGAGAGAGGGTTCACCAGAGACAGAGTGGGGAGCACAACAGGCAGATCAGAAATACACTACTGAGGGGAGCAGCGGGTGAGGCAGGAGAGGTCTGCCGCACCATGTGGGATTCTCCCTGGCTAGGCATCGAACTCGCACCCGACAGCTCCACAGCGCAGCGCTCAACCGCTGCACCACCAGGGAGGCCCTAAAAAGGTCCAAATCTTGATCTCACATTTCCAGTCCCAAATGCCTATCATACCTGTACCACATAGTAAATAACATGTTTCTTAAAGAAACACTTCTGGATGTACATACTAATAACATGCAAACAAGAAGGTACAACATTTCATGTTTCAATATCTTAATTTTGAACACAATCCTTTATAATTAATTTGTATGTTAATATAAAATACATCATTATGAATTACCCCCTGAATATATGGTATCAATTATATATGTATGCAAAATTGTAGGAAATAGTTTATTAATACACCCCCTTGAAAATAGACTTGTTCATTTATTCAGCATCCATCAAATATTTCTTGTGGAATTACATATGTAGATACTGTTAATGGTGTTTGGGATAATTCAGGGAACAAAACTGTGTTAATATGGGAAATACACAATAAATGATAAATATAACATTTGTAAATTAGGTAGATGTTAGAAGGTAAAAATATAGACGAATAAGAGAGTGAAGCAGAGCAGGGAAGGTAAATGGTTTGGTTGGGAGGTGAGGTGGTAGTTTTCACTGGTGGTAAGTGAGTACATTCAGCACAAAGACCTAGAAGAAAGCATGCCTGGTGTTTGTGATAGGCATGGACTTTTTTTTTTTTTTTAAAGATTTATTTTTTATTTATACATACAAGCTGGGGTACAAGCCAGAGGTGTGGGGCGGCGAGAGGGTTCACCAGAGACAGAGCGGGTAGCAGAACAGGCAGATCAGAAATCCACTGCTGAGGGGAGCAGCGGGCGAGGCAGGTGAGGTCTGCCGCACCATGTGGGATTCTCCCTGGCTGGGCGTCGAACTCGCGTCGCCGCTGCCGACAGCTCCACAGCGCAGTGCTTAACCGCTGCGCCACCGTAAAAACAGTTCCTAAAGTTTTGCCTGTAACTATGGACATGGGCATATTCTTATATGCTATTTCATGTTATTCTTATTCTAAAATTATCATGGGTAAAGTCATAAGATGCGACAGTATTCTGGGCCTCCTGGGTGGTGCAGCGGTTAAGCTCTGCACTTTGGAGCTGTCGGCAGTGGTGACTCGAGTTCGACGCCTGGCTGGGGAGATTTCCACATGGCGCGGCAGACCTCTCCTACCTTGCCCGCTGCTCCTTTCAGCAGTGTATTTCTGTCAATCTGCCTGTGTTGCTCCCCACTCTGTCTCTGGTGAACCCTCTCATTGCCCCATGCCTCTGGCCTGTACCCCAGCTTGTATGAATAAATAAATAAATCTTAGAAAAAAAAGAGGTGTCAGTATTCCTAGAAAACAAACATGCTTTATGCATTTTGGAACAGTACTGGGCTAATTTGCTTTATAGCACTTCCTGCTTTCTAATGACTTAGCTCACTTAGGTGTTTTTGTTTATATCAAAAAGTCAAAATATTTCAAATCAAGGCACATATATATATATAGATAGATAGATAGATAGAAAGAAAGATATAGATATATATACATATCTATCTATCTATCTATCTATCTATCTATCTATCTATCTATCGTCGGTCAACATTTGAAATTCCACTTAAGATTTATCATTGGTTGAAGAGATTATTATTTTAAAACATTTTATGAATTTTCCAGTATAGGATCTCAGGATCTTGCATCTTAGTTGTCTCACCATTATTTTTCTCAACTAAGTAGAAAATTACTGACTTGTCTCATTCCTTGGCTCTTTGTATTACTTTGAAAGCTTGCCTCTTATACTTTGTCTAGAGACATGTTTTCTTTTATATATTTATCTTTGTAGAGTACTTTTTGTCTCCAAATACTTTTTCAAATATGCTTAGAAACCGAAAAGAGAAAACAGATGGTGCCTTCTTCATCTATTTTCAAATTATGTCAAAGGTATCAGGAGACAGTATCCAATATCCTCTATGTCTATATGACACATTCATTTTGAAGAGTACTTATAATCTTCCACTTTGAATGTCTAGTTCCCTAAGTATTCCATACCAACTTCTGAAAGATGGCTCAGAGGTGTAAATTTAGATTAGTTATCTACCTATTCTTTTAAACCAATTACGGATGTCAGAATTATGTTTGGTAGTTACATTTTTTGGTATAGAGGTAAAAATATATTCATGGCTCTTGATTCTTAGGTCACACTGAATTCCAGTCCACATTAAAAAGCTGAAAAAGTTCTCATTTTTATTTTCTTAAATGAATCATTTTCTCTTCATGACTGCAGTGGATACATTTTTATGGGAACACTTTGTTTATCTCTATACTTATGTCTATATTTGTATCTATATTTATACCCATATCTGTATCTGTGCATACATTGCATTATATCTTTTAACTAGTATCCATCAGTAAACATTTAGGGCAGAGGTGAAAACCCAACTCAACATGGCTTATTCAATAAAGGAATTTATTATCTCACATAATGAAAGTTACACAATTCTTCAGTCTCAAGATTGGTTAAGTAACAAAATGATATCAACAGAGTTCGATGTTCATATCAGTTGTTTATATGTTTATTTTTCCTAGCCCTTCTCAGTATTGTACCTCACTCCTTCCATGTTAGTTGTAGGTATCACATCCTCACAAAGCAATGGAAGCAGTGATGGGAAGTAGAAGAGTTTCTCCTCTATCTCTTTATCTGTCTCTGTGTCTTTATCTCTTTCTCTCACTGAGGTACAAATAGACATCATGAATTGCACAATTACTGGACAATTGAGTTTTGAAATATATGTGTGTGTATGTAACTAATACTCAAAGAAAATAGAGAGCAGAGCCATCATCTCAAAACTCCCCACACCTACTTCTAGTCAATTCCCTAAGATATAATGTCCCCTCAGGTAAGCACTGTAATTATTTTTATAAATTATCACAGCTTAGTTTGCTTGTTCTTAAATTTTATACACACACACACACACACACATCTACAGTTTATATATATACATATATGTGTATATATAAATATATGAACTATATATATAATATATATATATTATTTTAAGCTGCTAAATTTGTGACATAATAATTGAAAGATGATACACGTGTTTGCCTTAATGACATAATAGAGATATTTAAATGTCAGTATCTGGGGAACTGTATAAGGATAAGGAGTGATAGATTTATTTCATAAATTAAATTTGCAGGCCTATTCCTAGAAGTCAGCAGTGAAAGCATAAACTTGGAGTCAGAATTTAAGTGAAAACCACAGAACAAATTGGGAGCCAAAAACAAGGAAAACTGAGGAGAGATTAAATTGATTAACCGATTTACCACTTAGGTAACTGGTAAAATAGCTAAGCAATTAGGCAAACAATTAGAAGAGTTCAGAATTGTCTTTAGCCCTAATACACATATGAGCAAGGAGTGAGCAACAGCAATGGTGAGCATGATTATATGAGACACAGTGGAAATAACTAAATGGTTTAAGGCTATTATTCATAGATTAATACTGTAGCAAGGGGGTCAGAGGTATAAGAAATATCATACATGACAGATACTTAGAGAAATGTATAAGGAAGATATCAGAAAGGAGGGTAATGGGAAAGAAGTAGAAAACCATGACAAATTGGAGGAAAATATAGAATTCCAACATCTGTTAGTACTGATCGCCTGAGAAAGAGTCCCTCGGAGCTAAACCGGAAGCATGACAGAACAACACTTCTCAGGACGGGTGAAGGAGACAAATTTAAGCTAGAAGATCCCCTTCAAAGTCCTACATAATAGCCAAGTTTGAATGCAAGAAAATCTTTATGTTGGTATGTGAATTTTAAAAATAAAAAGGAATCCAACAGTTAGTTAGGCAGAAAACCTTACTTTAGCTACCAAGAAAAGTATTCAGAATTTTCTGAATATTCTTCTTAGTAAAAGTAAATGCAATTGGGGGGTGAAGGTAAGGGAGATTTCTGTTTCTATCTCTATGTCCAATTATTAGATGAGGCCAAAGGAAAAAAGTTTTTGTCCCACTTGATCTATTTTCATGACTAGGAAAAGGAATCCTTTTTCCTCTAACCCTATCGCTTTGCTTGCTCTAGCACTCATTGACAATTGTGAATATCAGTTGTCAAAACACGATCTTCATCTCTATTTGTCAGTTGAGTAACTGTTAAAATTCAGTGCTCATAAAAATCATACCTTCTTTCTCTCTTCTGTGTGGCTATTGAAGGAAAGCCTGGTGCTTCTGGATAAGCTGATGCTCTCATGTGCCTGAAACTGTAATGGTAGTCATTCTGTTTTCTGCCTCACCTAAGATTGAAAGGACTCAGTTCCTCCAGCAAACTGCCAGCACCTCTCACCATGGTGAGGTCTAATCACATACACACGCAGAAGCTTGGAGACTTCCCCTTCCAGCTACTTCTTGCCCAATGAATTAGACTAGACAACACTGGTCAACATATGACAAGTCAATACTAAACAGCTGAGATGCCTCTGGTTACCAATCTGAAACATTTACTGAATTTTTTTTTAAATGTTCTTAATGAGATGATATATTTGCTTTGTGCACAATTGAAAAGCACAAAGGTATTAGTACTAAAATACCAGCTTCTCACCCCATTGCCCCATTATTCAGTTGCCATTCCTGGAAGCAAATCATGCCCTTGTGCTACTCGGATGCCTTCAAAGCTGCTGAAGATCTTTCAGAGCTGCTGGCTAGCGCAAAATGTCTGCTATCAGAGATATTTTATGCGATTTCAAGCAAATGTGGAAATGTCTGTGTAATTCTTCTGTCTTTGTTTCTAAAAATTATGACTTACTATGATCTTCCGCTGCACTCTGTTTTTTTTTTCCCCTGCTTAAGCACACAAATGTGTTGGTTATTTATCAACTCATGAAGAATTTATTTTTTAAATAGCATATATTTATCAAATGCATATGATATAGGATTTATTTAACTAGTGTCGCATATTTTAGATACTTTTCAAACTGCCTTAAATTAAAACATAGTTATTAATAAGTAATTTAACATAAGCATAAAGATATTTACTGGATAAGTTTCTAGAAATGGGATTGCCAGTTAAAAGAAGTTTGCATTTCTGACTTTCTTAGATCCTCAGATTTCTTACCATAGAGACTGTACCAATTTACTCTTCTAACTATGATAGCTAAATTGTTTCTTTACACACTTGAAACAATAGTAATTCTTTAAAAATTTGGCAATTCAAAAATAATGTTTTCTTAATGTAGGTTAATTTGCATTTTTCTTAACAGAATTGAAGTTGGACTTTGTTTCTGTGTTTGTGTCATTTATATTTCCTTTTTATGTGAACTGAGCTGTGCACTTTTCTCTTGAGGTTTTATGGTATTTGTAGGAATATTTTATATATTCAATATACTATGATACTTCTTTATTGGGTATAAGACTTTCAATAGCTCCCAACTTATTTTTTGTCTTTTTACTTTGTATATCATGGCTTTTGCAATGTTTTATATATAGATGTAATATATATTATATCTATATATAAAATCTAGTTAAATTTCTTACTTACTTGTATCTTTCATGATTTTGACTTTCGTATCATACTTTGTGCCATCGTTTCCTTGTGCTTTTCTTCCCTAGATCACCCATAATGTCTTTAAAATATTGTTATGACATTAGATTTTATTTACAATTAAATTTAATCTATCAATCTATCCTAATTTATTTTGATGTTTAATGCAAGGTAAGGATGTCAATTTACTCTTTCCTCTGAAATAGCTTCTTTGTTTTTTTAACAAGATTTCTCATTAAACCATAATATTCTAACTGGTTTGAAAGGGGGCTTTCTGTACATTAACTATAAATTGCATGTTCTTCTGGACTCCATCTGTTCTTTTGATCTGTATGTCTATAACTGTACCAGAACCAAATTCCCAATGTGAATTTTATCTTCATTTATCTATATCTACTCTCATTCTAAAATATTCAAGTGATTTTTATGGAAAATTTTGATCATTACCTTGGTGTTTCAAAAAGAGAGCTTAAGCTTTTTATTTCAAGGTATGCGGCTTGCTTTGTGGAATGCATTTAATGGCTTTTTTTCCTGAGATCTGTAGGTGTGTATTACCCTCGTGGTAACACCTTGTTCTCCTCTAGCTGATTGACAGTGCTTTTGAAAGTACCTGCAGACCTTCCAATTATTGTACTGCTTGGAGGTTTTATCTATCACCTTGTTTCATTAACATGGTTTTTGCATAATTATTTCTTATTCCACATGTTGATTTTGGATGATTTCCCCAAAGAGGAGAAAATGATAGTTCCATGCTGATATCTGCATACAAAAACTGCTCCAAAATCGTCTTTTTATTCATAGCAATTATATGCCCTCATTTTTAGTCATTTTTACTTAGTGATGATAAAATAGACACAAACTCAAAGTCTAATCTGTAAAGCATATTTCTGGTATAATGCGATCATTATACCACCTGTAAGAGTAAAATACTGACCTGGTACTTAATTTTCAAAAATATGTTAGGGCCTCCCTGGTGGCACAAAGGGTTAAGTTTCAGCACTATCAAGTTATAGGCTACTACTGCAGCACCAGTTTGATCCCCAGCCAAGGAGCTGATCCACATGGTGCAGCAGACCTCTCCTGTCTCTCCTGCTGTGTAGTGTATTTTAGTAGATCTGCTGTCTCTGGTGAATCCTCTCACCCCCCACACCTCTGGCCTACACCCCAGCTCTTGTACACATAAGTAAATAAAACAAACATTTTAAAAATATATATAACTTTAAAATATGATTTAGAAAAACATTAGAAGTGAAGTTCTTCTTAAAACACATTGCATTCTTGTATATGAGCATTTTAGGTCTGGCAAAACAAAAACATTTTATTGCTACTTAATAACTTCCTCAGCCTTATCCATTTTTTACCCAGGAATACAAGTAAAAGTAACCACTATACTCCTCAAAAAATAATTTTCAGTTGGGTTATAACCCAACATTTGACAGTAAATTTATGAAACTTTATATCCTGTCTTTGAAAAGACAGATGTTAACTGTACTTACTGTTGTGACCATTTCATAATATTTACAAAATTTTCAGTAATTTTGTACATCTAAAAACTAATTTAAAGTTATATGGCAATTATACCTCAATGCATAAGTAAAAATAATAATAATTTGGGGGTTTTCACATTAATAGTACTTATATATATGGGCAGATACATATTGGCTACATTAAATTCTGTTTTTCTTTACCAAGTTTAGTTTGTACTCAGGATAAAGCAAGAAACTGTAAGGTTTTCGTTCTCCTTGGCCAACATAGAACATCATAACTGAGAAGGATATTTCATCTTTGTCACTGAGAGAAGAAAATAAGAGCATTCCAAATGCAAAAAGGCACATAGTAATGCAGAAGTCCAATATTGGGGGAAAAAGTTTCAAATACCAGATATAATCAAAGCTTCTCTGTAAATGAGGTTAGTTTAAGAAAAAGTAGTTTTGAAGATCATGTCTGATTAGAAACAGTGTGGATGTGAACAAAATACAAAGAAATATAAGCTATTTGACTTGTAACAAAACATTTCTTTCCCTAGAAGTCCAGCATTCCCTGCTAGCTGCATGCTTGTTAAGCATTTTCTTCTTTTCACTTGAAGAAATTAAGGTTCAAAGGTATTGATTCACATGATTGATTCCTATAATTCATACAATTATAATTCATATAATGTAAACAACTTTTAATTTTTTTGCTTCTGTAATTAAAGGTGCCATGTGATACAGTTCTTGCCTATGAGATGTAAACAGAAATCTTTAATTAGAGATTCTGGAAACCACTTTAAAATTAGGCAGATTTAGCAAAACAAGTTTGTTTTCTGATGACTTTACCCTATCACCTTCTTCCTACATAAAAAGCTGACATGATGCTGATGCTCTGTGCTGCATAATCCATCTTGTATCATGAGGACAAAGAGTGGATGGTAAGATCTCAAAGGAGAGGGATAAATCTGCACACACAATGCAATTTTGAGCCAGTGCACTGATGCTAATACTGCAACTGGGGGAAAAAAACTTTTGCTAATTTAGACCTTTTAGGAGATGCAGAGTTCTCTTTTGAGAGATGGTGTGGGCAGTTCTTTGCTTGAAACTGAACATATCCTTAAAATGACACAGAAGTTTGAGAGCCCGATGCGAGATTACATAAGGAAATATTTATCGATAAATGGTTTAAAATGGGGTCCGCATACTACAGTCCATAGGCAAAATCATACCTGATTCTTTTAGTTGTTTTTGATGATAGACACACTCATTTTTAAAAATATATCTATGGTGGCCTGTCTGCTATAATAGCAGAGTGATTGTGACAGAGATCGCCTCGGCCATAAAGTGTAAAATATTTATTATCTAACATTTTATGGAAAGTTTTTTGATCCTTTCTTTTAAATATGAAACCAAGAGAAAAAAAAATAGAGAATAGTAGTTTAATTTCATTTGGTCAAAGAGGATGTTGGAGCAAGAATAATCTAGCAGAACGTAGCAAGTAAAGCATATATCAAGTCACAAGATATATTGAGAGAATTTTTTAGCTATAATAGAAAGCATTTAATTGTGGACTTTTTTAATGTTATGAATGAAATTGGTGATTAGATACATTTTGGACGTATTTGTATGGCAAGATTATGAAGATAATTATTTTTAACCTGGAAAAGAAATTATAGCTTATAATTATATAAAATAATAAAGCAAGTTGATGAGGATAGGGTCTCAGCAAGATCAGAAAAGATATGAGAAATTCACAGTAGAGTCTAGGTTTGTGTGTAACATTGAACATATAATAGAATGGCCTAAGGATGGTTAGCTTGTTTAAAATAATAGATGTTTGGCAGACCAAGAAATGATTGAGTTCATTTTTCTCACCAGTAAGGAAAAATACAAGTTAGAACTTGTAAGAGAGTGTTACTGTTAGAAAAACCTACACCTGGAGCAGAAATGTAAGAGAAAAATATAAAATAGAGACACTCTGATCCAGGAAACAGTTATTCATACATAATGCAGAGAAAGAAGGGACATCACTAAGTAAATAAGGTTATAACTTTATAGTTTAAATCTCAATTCTAAGTAGAACACCTCAAGAGGAACTAAAATAAGAAGCTTCCCACTTCTTTAAAGAGATAAGAAATACTTCTACCACTGAAAAAAGTACAACTAACTCAACAAAATATTTGGGAAGAAATGCCTAATAGGAAACATATTATCCCTTTTTAGTCACTTGAAAACAATAGAATTAAAAACATTAAGTAAATTTATTTCAAAAATCTCTTCCAGTTCATTTCTCATGCTGTGAGCTTCAAGTTAAAATTCAATTTTAAGAGTTTTTCACAGGTAATGAATAGTATTCCTAATATCTTTATTTTCTACTGTCCTCTATATTTTTACATTTTTTAAAATATTTGGTAAATTCATTTACCAAAATCAAATGAAATCTAAAACACGTATGTCTTTTCATTACCTGCTCTCCTGTTTTATTCATCTTTTATGTCATGATTATCTTTAAGTAACTTCCCAAAGAAATAAATTATAAGCCATGAGGCATTGTCTTTGAGGATATTCCACATTTGTGTTACTTTAAACTTGAATAATCAGAATCTCAACATGGTGAGCTTGCTAAGAGTTTATTTTTATGTTTATTATGATATAACTTGTTATATAAACATATCTGAGGAAATAAAACAAAAATTGTTGGGGTTCTTAATTTAAATGCAGTTTTGTCAGTTAAAATTCACATACATGAAAAGTGATGACTTGACTTTGCCTGGAAAGGTGTCATTCTTTAGATACAGCCCTGACTTGTAAACACAGAGTTATGACTTTACCTTTGTATGTCTGGTAGGATAACTTGAGAAACTGTAGTTCAACACTTAGATTTCATGTAGTAGTAGTAGTAGTAGTAGTAGTAGTAGTAGTAGTGATAGCAATAGTAACTGGACTATTAATAGCTATCACTGAGCACTTGGCACTACTTGAAAAGTGTTCATGATTCCTTTGTATGGATGACTGCATTTTTATCCATACAAAAATTCCATGAAGCAAGCACTATTTTTATCTGCTGATGAAATTTAATGAAGTCATACACTAAATAGGTGGTATGATCATAATTTAAAACCAGGTTTTGACTACCAGTGACCACGTTCTTAACCAGTGAGCTACATAATATTCTGCATAAAAAGATTTGAGCTAAAAAGGCATAATTTGAATAATTTGGGTGTAAGTATGACACTAAATTAGAAGTCAGATAGTATACCATATTTTTCAGAACCTTTAACATTCAATATTTCTGCTTCAAGCTAAGCCTCAATTATTATAATTGTAACACTCCTTTAGAATTTTTGATATGTATGAGAAGTTTGATGGTATATCTCAGAATAAAATTCTATCTAATCTATCTGTATGTCTATCTACCTACCTACCTACCTATCCACCCATCCATCATCTACCTACCTACCCATCCTTCATCTGCCCAAGGCACCAATAATCTTCGTATATCTTAGTAATAAAAAAGAGAAGAACTTTATGTATATTATGATGCATCTGCAAAAAAAATGATAGCTTTACTTCTTTTCCAATTTGTATTCCTTTTATTTCTTTCTTTTGCCTAAATGCTCTAGCAAGGACTTCCAATATAATGTTAAACTTAGTTCTGGATAGATGCAATGAAGATTGGCAGATCAGTCTTTTTATTTTGAGAAGTAAGCTATCCATTAAAATTAGATTTCTTACACAATAGTGTAAACTGTTAATAGATACTGGCTAGGAAACTACAGTCTTTTCCACAATTATGTTTATTCTCTCAGGTATGTGCTGTTCATAACAAACCACTTGAAGGCGCAGTAGTTTCAAACAGCAACTATATATTTAACTCATGAATATTTGTTTGGCAACTGAGGCTGTGATCACTTTGAAGTTCTGTGATTTTGACTCAAATTTCTTAAACATTGTGATGAGCTATGAATAAGCTGGATTGCTCGTCTTGGGGTTTGCTGCCTGTTCTGAAGTTCCTTGGCTTTCCTTTACATGATCTCTTCTTCTCCATCATGACTTCTCAGCCCTTTCTTGATGGTGTGTGTGTGTGCGCGCGCGCGTGCGTGTGTGTGTGTGTGCGTGTGTGTGTGTGTATTGCATAGTTGTATGGTTGCATGGTTAGGCAAAGGTTCAAAGCATATGAAATATAAAACCTCTCTTATTTATGTTATGTTGTACTTTGTGCAAGTTATTACCATCACCTTCTGGAATCACTGTTTTATGGGTTCAGTAGAGGATACATTAAAGCATTTAGCAGACAAATGTGGAAAGATCATTTGAAAAATATATTTTGAAATCAATTAAACGACTTCAGTAACATTTAAAAATGTCATTTTAAACAAGCTCAGGAAACGTGATTATTAACTTGTAAGTAAATGCTCAATGAGTTGATCAATATACTTGTCTATTTACTGTATCTAGCGTATAAATTTTTAAATGCTGGCAAGAACTACTAGGAGGTTTTTCTTTTTTTCCTGCTTTGTTTCAAGTTTCTGTGGGATTAACATTTTTAGGAACAGTCATTTATCTGGAAGAGTCATTTCTTCAGACCACCCTCACCCTCAGGGTTTTGTTTCTTCCCATTTGCTTTATACTACTTAGTGACTTATATAAATTTCAATTGTGCACATTTCAGAGAATTGACAGGTCTGGGAATGAGTTCCTGATGAGTCTGATAGGAAAAAAATACATGACAGTGCCAGTTTCACTAAAAACAAAATGATTTTAAAAAGAAAAAATGCAAATGGAACATAGGGGGAGGAAAAGTGAAACAAAGTTATTGTATTAGGTCAACTGATAGAATGATTTTCAAAATATGACTTATAAGTTGCTTATACAGCTGACTGGAGTGTATTCTGCTCTATTTTGTTTTTATCACACACACCTGCAGTACAGAACTCACAATCTGTAGATTGTGAACTTGCTGATGCCAATTGCACTTTCCAATGAAAGGTCTTATCATCTCATTGTCCAAAGAAAACCACGCATTTTGATATGGTGTTGGATTTTATATTATTGTCTAAGATAATAAGTTGCTTTCAACATAAGTTGGTGCTTTTCTGTTATTCATTTTTCTTTTTAAATGAAACCAATCGTTACCAAAAGTGTTTCATAAGCATGAATTTGATACATAGCCTTTGAAAAAAAGTTTTCTTTTTCCTTTTATTTCAGACATAATAGATCAAATTCAATTTTTCAAACAAAGGTGAAAGGTGTCAGGCATTATGATTCTATTGCTATAATCTCTAACAAACTATGTAATTTATAAACTATGTAGTACTTATAGAATGTCAACAGCTTTAATCACATAATACATGACTTGAGTCCAATGCACACAAAAAATGAATCTTGTTAAAATTAAAGAAATGCCTCATGGAGTTCTACCAATCTGTAAAGTCATTTTACAATGGGGAAATTATTTAAAGTTTTCATAAATCCTATTGAAGGAAAACATTTTTAGCTAATCAAATTAGCTGCTTAAATTGCTGAAGCAAGTTAATTGAAACTGAATCAATCTGCATAAATCTCACCATCAAATGTTTCTCTTGAAACCTTTTACTTGTGTATTGTGTAAAGAATAAGCAAAGATATTAACACAAGCCAGGCCTCTGGAACTCGTACTGTTTTAGAGCACTTGTAAATGTGTCATTACTTAATTAGATTTAATGTTTTTATACTTTGCATAATTTAAAGTTTTTTTTTTAATTTTGGAAACATTAGATCTAAATGATCTCGCCTTCAGTGATTTTCTGAAGAAGAAATCAATTTGTTAAGCATATTATATACCAACTAGCTTAGCGTACTTATTTTAATATTTAATATATTAAAACATTCAATGTAGTATATACATATGTCAAAATATCAATCTGTACACCTGAAATTTATACAATGTTTTAAACCAATGCTCAATCAAAAAAATAAAACATGTCATATTGCTTTATAGACAGTGATCATCTATGTATTTATGAAATAATTCTTTCTTCTTCATATATATAAATATAAATGATTCCATTTTTCAAGTCACATGAGTGAATTATTTTTCCTTTTAGATTGTCTTTACCTAGATATTATCCAGAATTGACTTTTTTGTTGGAAAATTCATTGTCTTCTGCATATGGGGAAGATGTTCTGACATCAATCATTAAAAGGATATTCCTACAAAATGTTTTTTTAGAAATTGATATATTTATATAATTTATATATACAGCACTACTACTACTACTACTGAATGCCATGGATTTATCACCCATCTTAAGGAAAGGCCACTACTAACACCTTTGAAGCTCCTGTAGAATTCTTGTTTGTATCTCTGCATTGCATCCCCAAAGAGTAGTTATGGCCATGATACTTGTTTATGATTTACTGGATTTAACTGTATTTAAGTCATATTCAAGTTTAGCACTAAACAATAAGTGACTTATTTGCATTTGCTTTTTCAATTTACATACATGCTATCTATACATTTACTCATTCAATAAATATCCATATGGTGCCTGCTATGTGCCAGCATAGATACAGGGGTGAAAAGAAGATGAAATTCTCCTGACCTCAAGGAGTTTATATTCTAGAGGTGGAGCTGATCATAAATCAAAGGAAATAAGTAGATATGTCAAAAAATACAAAGAGAGAGGCAATGAAAATGAACATTGAAAAATGTTTGTGTGATGAAAAATTGGCCATTTCAATAATGTGATGAGAATGGAATAATGAAGGATGTAAGCTTGTAGGTATTCAGCTTTTCTTTTATTCCTCTTAAGAGAAAGCACTTTTAACTGTGATGTTGATTAATTTGCATATTTTTTCACTTTATGAATAATCCTTTTGGTGTCAAGAATTCTTTCTCCAGCTTTAAAAAATGATGATTTCTTCTGTATACTCCAAGAGATTGATAGATTTAACTTTTCATCTCTTTTGTCATCTATGTTCCATGTTATTTCTTTGAATCTATCTTCAAATGAATTTTCTCTTTACCTTTGTGAATCTACTGTTTACTCCACTTATCTTTTACTTTAACCATTATATGTTAATTTATGAGGGTTTTTTTTTTAGAATTATTTATTTATGCATACAAGCTGGGGTACAGACCAGAGGCGTGGGGTGGCGAGAGGGCACACTGGAGACAGAGTAGGGAGCAGAACAGGTAGATTGATGGAAATACATTGCTGAGGGGAGCAGCTGGCCAGGCAGGAGTGGTCTGCTGTGCCATGCGGGAATCTCCCCGTTGGGGCATCGAACTCGCTTCTCTGCTGCTGACAGCTCCACAGTGCAGCGCTTAACCGCTGAGCCAACCAGGCAAGTCCTAATTTATGAGTTTTATGTGTTTTCTTCTTGCTGTTTTTTTTTTTAACTATGTGATCACTTTCTTACTGTTATGATCTCAGATTATTTTATGTTTTATTTTTCTTCTTAATGAATATTTTTATCTGTTAGCTGATAATGTTAGCATTTTTACAATAGTATTTATATAAATGAGTCTGCATATTTTTCTTTTATTATTTACTTCTATTGGATTTTATTTTTTATCAATATTATTGCATTTATTTAGTTTTTCTGTCTTACTGATGTCTTCTTGATTATGCTAAGCTGTTTTATTTGTGTGTGTGATTGCTTTTATTACTAGAATTTTACTTGTGGGGACAAGTTTCTCAATTTTTTTTAACATTGTTAAATTTATTCTTACTGCACTTGCTCAATCTTTAACTACTTTTAAGTATGTATGCTATAACATTTCTCTCCTCGAGGAACTCCTCTACTTTTCTCTTTAAGAACTTAGTCATGTATAATTGAATAAAAATATATTTTAAAAGTATCTGATATTTTCATTATGTTGCAAAAAATGTGAATATTTCTATAGAGAGTAATAATCTATACTCAACCAGAAATGGAATCCAGTGTTCTACTTTTCAACCCAAAATGTTACTCACAGATTAATTTTTTAAAACATATTTGTGCAATTATTCATTTGCTCAATAATAAATCACTGATCCTATTATATAAATGCTCAATTTCAGATTTCTTTGACTAACACAGAAATAGTTCCTTAATGCATTATATTTCCTAACTTTGTATCACTTTCTTGCACATATAAACCAACTAAACTTTTGTTTTCCAAATATAATATAAATACTTCTATTTTAAACATTTCTCTGTGTTGCTCTAGCTTTTCAGTATCGATCCCCTGGATTTCTGAAGCACTTTCTAATACTTTTTTTGTGTTCCAATTTTCCACTAAGTAAATTTCTTCAACATATTTTGCAAGATTTTTTAAATTGCAAAACTTTTCCTACCTTACAATCTTTAAATATTTACTTTATGAAAATCTGCAATTTTTTTAAAAGATTTATTTATTTATACATACAAGCTGGGGTACAGGCCAGAGGCGTGGGGTGGCGAGAGGGTTCACCAGAGACAGAGTGGGGAGCAGAACAGGCAGATCAGAAATACACTGCTGAGGGGAGCAGCGGGCGAGGCAGTAGAGATCTGCCGCACCATGTGGGAATCTCCCCGGCTGGGCGTCGAACTCGCATGGCGCACTGCCGACAGCTCCACAGCGCAGTGCTCAACCGCTGCGTCACCAGGGAGTCCCGAAAATCTGCAATATTTTTAGCAACATGTATAGATGACATTATGAAAATTGATACATTGTCATCTAAGTTAGTATTTTTGCAATAAATATAATGAAGGTTTCACTCTGTTTGGAAGGCAGGTTTTCTAAAACTACATGATCTATGGTCAAGTCCTACCTCTAATGAATTCTAAATGACTTTAAGAATATATTTGAGGGGCCTCCCTGGTGGCGCAACAGATTAAGTCTCAGTCTATGAAGCTATCTGCAGCCACTGCAGCACAAGTTCGATCCCCGGCCAGGGAGATTCCCACATGGCACAGCAGACCTCTCCTGCCTTGCCTGCTACTCCCCTTAGCAGTGTACTTCGGTCAATCCTCCTGTTCTGCTCCCTGCTCTGTCTCCAGTGAATCCTCTCACTACCCCACACCTCTGGCCTACACCCCAGTTCTTGTATGCATAAATAAAAAAATCTTTTTTAAAAAAGAATATATTTGAATTTCTCTAAACCTTATTCAGTCTGTAGAATAGGATAATATCTAGCTATACATCATTAACCTATCATTTATCTATTCATCTATTTCTAATAGATTGGTTTTTAAAATATAAGAAAACAATTCATACAAATTGCATTGAATTTCTTACTGTTCTTCAAATGTCTAACCTTTCATCTTATAATCTGGGTTTTTATTTGCAATTTTAGTTCTATTTAGACACTATCTGTACCATCTCATCTCTGGATTTACTGATAGTGCCCCCCAGTATAGATGCCCCTTCCTATGGAAAAAGAACCTTCCTCAGTCTTGGGTGGCATAACTATTTTATTCTGTCATTCTAACAAATTATCCTTTCCCTGTCATAAAACTTACTTCACTGGTTGGCAGTAATCTTTTAGTTTTCCAAATCTCCATCCCTACAAACTCTTAGTTACTCTGAAGATGAAAAATAAGTAAATGCACTGTTGTAGATTCAGTATTTGACACAAAAGTATTGCTTTATAAATGGTAAATTAATGAATGAATGACCTGATGAAATTTGACACTGTCCAATGAATCAATATTTAGACGCTGTTTTTCCAAAGCTTATAAATCTCTGAAGCACATATATTCTCAACCCTTGCTGCTAGGGATTAATGCTTTATATGTTGCTTTGCCATATATAATCTTGTATTTTATTAACTAGTTAGAAGTTTGGCTTAAAGCAAAGTTTATCACATTATCGGCACTTGGCCTTTCAGGGGACATTCACTGCAAGTGTGGGGTACCACTAGGAGTTGAAACAGTTTCTGTTACATGAATCTTATAAAGGAAAACCATTTTTCAACATAATGCCATTATTTATTTTACAGCATAGAGTGGTACTTACATTTAAAGAGAAGATTAAGGAAGATTAATGGTTCTCTAGCTTAAGTACATATGTAGAGATCTTTTTGAAGGTTGGGGCATATTTTACAACCTGATCTTCTGTTAAATCCTAACCTATATCTTCTGCAGGCCCAAGAAAGACAAATTTTTGCATTTGGTTTGCGTATTTTTGACACGTTGCTGAGTCCTACGGTAGTCCTTGGACAGGCCAGTAAAAATAAATGAACCGTGCTCTGGGTCCCCAGTCATCAAAGTCTGTGTTAACCTATATTATTTTAAACTACATCTTCATAGAATGCATTTTCATTGCCTTTATTAAGGCTGAGTTTTAATCTCCTTTTTTATTGCTTAATAATACAGATCAGTAATTTTCAAATTGAGCTCAGGGGAGAAGCAAGGATTTCATGGAATTTCCCTCAAGGACTTGTCTGATGAAGACTGCAGAGGTGAGCAAAGCAGCTCTTCAAAAATGGTTTAACATACTGGATTTCGACAGAAGAGCACCTCAGAAATACATCAAAGGGGATTTGGATTTGTTGTTATGGAGTTCTAGGATACATTTCCAAATGAAATGAATCTGAATGATAGTGAAATGATGTGCAGCAAGAGTTCCTTTTAATATTTAGTTCCATGGCATAAAGAGATGTGAACATTTCTGCAATCTACCATATTAAAAGTGTAAACTGCCTCCTTCCTTCAATCTAGTGCTCTTTCTACTCTGCCTACTCTGTGGCTTTGGGCAAGCTGCATAAATTCTCTCTCAGCTTCCCTCTCTATCAAATACAGGTTTTGGACTAAATTGCTATCTGTGAGTTGACTTACAGTCTTGAATGATTCATTTTGTTCAAAACTAGCAAAGTAACAAGCTCACTTGATTCCGTGTTTAGGTTAAGTTCATAGAATTTACATTTAAATAAAAAATGATAAATGGTCTCAGACTGCGGGAAGTCCTACACAGGGAAATTTTCTGACTTCCAATAATTTAAATGTCTTTTATTTAATATAGCCACTGCCTCTTGGGCTTTAGGCAAAGTAACAGATGTGATGCCTCTTCTAAATCACAAGAAAATTTTCCACACAGAATGATTGACCTAATGCCTGAAGGCAATTTTAATGACTGAGAAATATAATCGGCAGTGTGTTCTAAGAGTATTTGCATAACTTGACTTATGTAAAGAAATTCAGATTCATATGTGCCTCTGGGTAAAAAATACATGACAAGTAAGTAATTGTACATTCTAAAAAGCAATATACAAATAACACTCTTGTAAGTCATTGATATGGGAAGCACTATTCATAATGGATAATAGTGTATACTTTTTTTTAATAGATTATGATTTAGGAACTATTTTAGTCTACAAGCTTCAGTTGAAGTCCTAAGAAGTGATAATAACATCTTGTAACATCTGTAAATAAAGGTCTGTACAAATATAAATGCTTGAATCAATGAGATAAAAAAAATAAACTGTTTTTCTAAATACCTTTTTAAGTTTTTAACCATACACCTTGTAAAACAGAAATATTATAGGCTTACTTGGATTGGATATATGAATTTAATTTTGTATCACAAAGTATACCAAAAAAAATCATCATTGCCATTTCTCATCTGAAGCCAATGAATCCTTTATTCAAAGATAGAAATAAAAGTGATAGTGAAAATAATTTTATTAAAAAAAACTTTCAGCTTTCTCATTTTGAAATAGTTGCAGATTCATTTGAGGTCGTGAGAAATAATAGAGACATCCTGTGGACCCTTACTCTATCGTCCCTACTGATAACATCTTTTGAAATGATAACAAAAAGTTACCAACAGGATATTGAGGATGATACTGTCAAGACACAGACCCTTTCCATCACTATGGTAGCCCTCATGTAGCCATTCCACAGCCACACCAATTCCCTTCTGCTCCCACTCCATCCTTAATTCCTGTCATCTGTTGTCCATTTTAATGTTTTCTATAATTGGCCATTTCAGTAGTGTTATATCAATAGAATAATAGATTAGGTAACTTACTAGATATTGGCTTTTTTTCATTAGCCAGTCAGGTAGTCAAATTTTGTATTTATCAATAGTTTCCTTCCTTCCTTCCTTCCTTCCTTCCTTCCTTCCTTCCTTCCTTCCTTCCTTCCTTCCTTCCTTCCTTCCTTCCTTCCTTCCTTCTTCCTTCCTTCTTCCTTCCTTCCCTCCCTCTTCCCTCCCTCCTTCCTTCCTCCCTCCCTCCCTTTCCTTCTTTCCTTCCTTTTACCCTTCCTTCTTTCTTTTCCCTCCCTTCCTTCCTTTCTCCCTCCCTCTGTCCCTATCTTCCTTCTCTCCATCACTTCCCTGCCCCTCCCGCGCTCTTTCTTTCTTTTTTAAGCATCTTTGTTTATTTTTTCACATTATAGGATTTCTGCCCTCAAGTACAGTCACCATAGATTTCCCACCATCAAAATGCCCACAGTCCTCCACCATACTCCACCCGCTTTCCTCTTACTCCCACTGCCTGGTTCTCTACTTTCCCCTCTCCTTTCTCTTTCACCCCCTCCTGAATGTCTCTGAGTGAATATTCTATGTATTCAGACCAAGATTTAGGTTGCTTCTAGATTGGGGTTATTATAAATAAAGCTGACATAAACATTAGTGTGTAAATTTCATGCACTTCTGAACATTAATAAGTTTCATTTCTCTGAAATAAAAACTTAGGTATGCAATTGCTGGGTTCTATGAAAACTGTATGTTTTTTCAAAGAAAATTCCAAAATATTTCAAGAGCAGCTGTGCCATTTCACATTCCTGCCAGCAATGCAGGAGTGATTGTCCCTAGATTCTCACAAGCATTTTTAGTTGTCATCATTTTATTTTAGACATTCTGATACGTGTGCAGTGACATCAGTTATGACTTTCATTTGCATTTACCTAATGACTAATGATGCTGTATGTCTTTTCATCTGTCTATCTGATATATGTATTTTTTCTTCAGAGAAATGTTTTCATGACTTTCGTCCATTTTTTAAATTAGACTGTTGGCTTTTTTAACTGTTATGCTTTGAAATTTTGTTATATACTCAAGACATTAGTCATTTGAGGGCTATGTTGTTTGCAAATTATAGTATTCAGCTTTTCTTTTGATCCTTTTAAGAGCAAACTTTCTCAACTTTGATGTTGACCAATCTGCAGTTTTTCACTTAGTGAATAATACTTCAGATGTCAAGAATTCTTTGTCTAACTTTAGATGATGATGGTTTTTTCCATGTTTTTCTCCAAGAAATTGATGATTTTAACTTTATTATTTAAGTCCATGATACATTTTGAGTTAATTTTGGGTAATATGTGATACTTAGGTCAAGATTTATATTTTGCATATAAATTTCCACTTGCTGCACCACCATTAGTTGAAAAGCCAATTATTTTTGCTACCGAATTATTTTATACCCTTTCCAAAGTTAGTTGGCCATGAGTTCCAATTTCAGTCTAGACATGTAACAATTTTGGAAGTTGTCGCTCTCTCCTTATGGCAAAACAACACAAAACACGACACAACAAAACTGAATATGCTGAAAAACAATGACTTTTCCTGGACTCCTCAGAGAAGTGATGTTTGAAGGGAAACATTTCTTTAAAATCTGGAGATTTAGGTAAATCCAGAGAGTCACAGATAATGCTTACTTTTCCAGGGAAGAAGCTACTAAAGTCATAAATAGGTAGCAACACATAAGTGGTAATTCTGATGAATCACTGGAAACTGTAGAGTATTCTGAGAAACTACTGCATGCTGTGGTTTCCTGGTTTTACCTCCAGGAATGCTAATGGGTTCTTATACTAAAGATTCAAGAACAATCCCCTCATGATATTGGTGGAAGAAGGAAAAAGTGATAACTATGAAATACGTTAAGATCATTTTTTTCTATAAGAAAGCCCAACTCTCCAGGAAAAAGGATTTTACAAGAGTCCTCTCCAACTGAGGAAGGGCTTTCCTCTTACTCTATCCTCCTCTAGAGAGACTACCTTAGAGAGAGTTATAAAACTATACCAAAAGGGAAATGTCTTTGAAAGTTCTATTTCAAGTACAAAGACCTACTAAAGGACTGAAATTTAAGCAGAAGATTATAAAATACTCCCTCTGTCCTACATCTGTCCAACATATAAACAGGGCTCCAGTAAAATAAGAGCAGATTGTAGTTGAAAGTGTTGCAAGATGTAGATTCTCTCTAGGCTAGATTGTTTATAAAATCCCAAAGTCAAGAAGGAAAACAAAAGCAAGGATAACAAAGATTTGAAGTTTCTGTATTTGTCAAATCACTTTACCGATTTTCATCAATTGCTTCATATTGAATTTAGATATGACAATATAATTCAGGCATATTCTGAAATGTCTTTGGAATGCTGAGAAGCTATTTTTTCCATAAAATTATTAACAACGTAATCTCTTTACATTATGAAATCTCCATAGGTCAATTTATATATATGACAGGGAAACAAATTCAATGTAGGCTTGTATGCATTGGCTCCTAGACCTGCTTTAAAATTTCAATAGCATTACTTTTAGAGGATTTTAATCTATTTTTTATGGTTCAGATTGATAGAGAATTTTTTGAAATTTGGGCAAATTTTAATATAATTTTATGGTATTACATTTTAATTTCAAAAATGATAACTGCATTACTCTTCACTTGAAAATCCTCTGAATACATCATTAGACTAAACTTTGCCAGTTTTCCTGTAGGTAGGCTGGTAATCTACACCATTTACAACTAATACTTCAGTCTTTCTGGTGTTAAGTTAGAAGTGAAACACACTTCTCTATACCTTTTGCTCATTAGCATAGTAAATGCTGATTTCATCTAACTTCATTTGTATTTGATCCATTCTATGGAGTTAGAAATTTGTAGAAGATTTTTTGTTATTGTTCTTTTTTTCCCTTGTTTGTTTTAGCCTCCCAGTTACATGCTGGTTCTAGAGCATTTCCTGGGGCCTCATTTGATTCACCTAATGCCTTGATATTATCTTCAGTAACGACAGCTTTATCCAGGGTGGGTGGTTCTAGACTTAGTATAGCCTACATTGAACTGCTATCTAAATCTGTTCTGTATGAATTTATTGCAGAAAATTCTCTATTTAAATTTAGTAATTTCATAACCATGAGCAAATCTTTACATTTGGATATTTTAGTGGGGCAGGCAGTTTAACATGATTACAGAGCAGCTTATATATGTAGCCAAATGGTTGTCATGTTTCATGCCTAACCTCCAGTGTAAGATGATAATAGGTTTTGTCTGCTCAATCAAATATCTCTGAACTCCTCTTTATATTGGAATGTCTTCCAGCTCAAATTTTAAGCATTTTTTTTAGTCACTCATCCCATTATAATCCAGGCTAAGCAGTTAAATTGCTTTTAGACCTTAAAGAGCACAAAAGAAAAAAAATTACCTAACTCTCTCTCTGAAGCTGTATTTGTGTATTGCAGATGTAGTAATAGCAACAACCTTGAGCTGAGCTCTCCAAGGCTGCCTAGAAACTGACAACGCAGAAAAAGGTACTACCTAGAAATGGGCACCTTGACCTAGCCTTGAAGTCTTATTTTAAACAGCACCTATTCTAATTGGCTTGGATGGATGGGACCCTTGCTAGTCCTGTGGTCTCTGTTGCTATATGTGTACTTCTTTTTGATCTTTGGCCCTTGTGTACTGAATTACTTAGTTCCTTTGTATTCAAAAGGTTGTAGAAATTAATGCTTCTAAATTATTCTAATTCAAGGGTAAAAACAATTGAAACTGCAGCCCTGTGACCACCAGTCACATCTCAAGTTGGCTTGGGAAATTTGTGTTCCTCTTTGTGATCCAAATCTTTGCCCCTCTTCAGCAGTAAACAGTTCCAGAAGATGGACCTCTTCCATTGCCCCTTCAAGAATGAGGAGCAGGGTACAGTAAGAATAGGGAATTTTCACCAGTTCCTTGTCTCTACACTAATTGTCCTTGCTCTGATCCTGTTTACATTTTCTAGCAGTAAAAACTGGCTGAAACCGAAATGAAGGTAGAAGGAAGCTAGTGGTTAAGTCGCAGAATTAAAAAGCTAAAAAGCAATACTACCAGCCCAAGACAGATCATGTCAAGACCAAGTGTGGAAGAAAAATGGACATGAATGCAGTCCTTACAACATCCTGCCTACTTTTATGAAATCCTGTAGATGCACACCTGTTAGCCTCTTCCCTTCCTTAGTATTCTCCCATATTGTAACCAGGGCCCTGCAGTGTGGACTTCAGGGCAAAACTGGCATTTTCCCCACTACAGCCAAAGTGGCTGTTTTTACCTGCCTGCACCAAAAATTGCTGCCTGTGGGCAGCACCTCTCTTAGACACCAGCCCCGTTAAATGGTCCAATCAGAGGGTATCATTGAGGGTGGGGGGTCCTGGAAAGGCTATAAGGGAGCACAGGAGCCATCGTGGGACCCTTCCCAGACTCCCCACACACTTCAAGCATCCTGGATACCAACTACTTGATCTTCTGCTTCTTCCTTCTGTCTTCTCTAGCTTCTCCTTCCTGCCCAGCTCCACCCTTCCTTAGAAGGGTGCCCTTAGAAGGGGCAGAGAACATGGAACCTGCCTTTCTATGGATATCACACTGCTAAATATATTTGGGGAGAATTCCATTGTGACAGCAGTTGACTATGTCCTCAGGTTTGCTGGCACCTTATTTCCTTCCACTAATTCTTGTCTCAGGAGTTTTAGGTTATGAATGTTGGTGAGTAGCCAGACCAACAAAACTATAACATCTAATCCCAGATCAAAACTCAACAGAATCCAACTTTCAAGTCCTTGACTACTTCAAGGTGATCAAATGTATGTTATGAAGTTCTATTCAATGAGAAAGAGAGAGACAGAGAGACAGACATTCAGAGAGAGAGAGAGAGAGAGAGAGAGAGAGAGAGAGAATGAATTTAATTTAGCAGTCACTAGCCTGATTCACTTAAAAAAAAAACAACTCATGCTTTTATTCTCTTTAATAACTGGTTTAATCAAAATGGCTCAGCAATTCAGACACTTTTGAAACAGCATAGTCAGAAAAAAATTTCAAGCCAGTAGGATGAGTTGCCACAAGTCCTGTTTAAACAGGTGGGCTGAATTATGGATTGGTGAGCCCTATCCAAACAATTTGGACCACCCAGTGCCCATGAGGTGCCATCCTAGAAAAAAAGTATTAGATCCTGACTAATGATTACCTTTCGATTTCCTGGAAGAAGGTCAAGAGCCCACATGCGTAGGTAGAATCGTAACCCACCTGCACTGGGGTAAGCCCAAACCAGAACAAGCCATAATGTTGCTCTCCTCCTCCACCACCTAAGTGGCCTACCCCTTAAATATCTCCTAACTCCCTTTAAGGAGCCAGGCCATATTTCGCTTTTTGGTACTGTTTTCCCTCATGCATGAGTCTCTAGTAGAGCCTTGTCTGGTTTAAGATACCTAGAGTTTTCTGGTGAATTCTTTCCCATAGAGGACAAAGAATCCACTCTTTTGAGTAGGGGACTATAACACTTTGGATTATATCTGTTTCTAGTAGATTGGGTAGTTTACTTTTCAATGCTGTAAGTTCCAAACATTTATTTTTCTTTAAATCTGTTAAGAAATTAAAGTCCATTTAAGTAAATATGAAGAACTAATTGATTTTATATAATCATTCATGAACCCTGCAGCACCCCATATAACAAATAGAAGGGTGCTCTGAGGAGTTGTACAAGACTGACGTTTTTTAGAGTCAGAAAAATGGTATGACAAAGTTATTAGCAAAAGAAGAGAAAATTGTTTCAGGCAAGACCACCTTCTCTTAATTCTCTTAGAGGAAGATAGGGATATTCTTATTATGCAAATGACCTCTCTAGTGCTGGCCAGGAAATTAGAGGATCGGTTTAAAATTTCGCTTTTGGGAGAGGTTGAAACTACAGTTAAGTTAGGTATTAAGTATTGACAGGGCTTGGCATAAGTCACCGATATGGGGCCTATTGAAAAAAAATTTATAGTGATTGTTAACATTGACTTGTATATTTCAGCTCTTGAAGTGGCTCCAAGAAACTCTCTAGCTCAGACCTCTACCTTCAGGGAGATGTTCAATAAGAGAACACCTTATTGTAGTGTTCAATAAGAGAAATCCCTGTTAGTGAATAGTTTTAGAGCCTTTACTGCTTCTTCATTCACTTGTCTAACCACATACCTAGACCTTTGAAAGCTGCTATTGATGACACTATTCCACTTCTAAAGGATGCTTGAAGAATCATCTGATGAGTGTGACTGCTTTAGGTCACTTCTGGGAGATTTTAGATGGGAGATTGCCTGATTGCAAAACCTAAGGGTATTTTCTTTGAAGTGGAAAATATGCTTCTTCCTAAGTGATATTGTATCTAAAAGAAGGCATTTCAAAAGGTAGGCAAATGGATCTCTCTTTATGTAACTGTCCTAGCTTCATGCCATTCTTTCTGGATGGTGATTTTTTTCTTTGTGGTGACTGTTCTAGAGTTGCGGGAAGTGAAGCCCTCCCTGTGTCCCACAACTTTGTAGTGTTCTTATTTTAGGACATTCAACATCATCATTTTTGACACTGTGCTAAACATTTTGTGTCATAAGATAAACAAAATTTTGTTTTGTTTTGTATTAAACCCATTATATAGAATAATTCTTACCAAGACTGTGTTCAACAACGGTAGTATTGTAGACAGTTCAGAAATAAGTGAATAAATGTCCCAAGGACCAATGACTTCAAAATAAAATACTAAAATGTAAGCCATTGTATTGAATATGTATTGGAGTATATATTTTGAGACTGAGGATTCCCTGGTGCCTTTTAAATATGTTGTCTTCCAGTTCACAGAGTCAAATCATACCGTTTCAGTTGGTGTTTTATAATAATGATGATTATCACTGAGATAATATGATTATAATAAAAACAAAAATGATAGTCAACATAAGTTAGATAAAATATCAGTTAGGCATTACTAGACTTTATTCTTATTATAAACTTCTGCATCTAAGAATCTTTCCTGATGAAGGTTTATTTTAGGTAGAATCTACTCATAGAAAAGCAATACAGATTTACATTATTTTTACCAGGTGGGCTTCCTCACTAAGCTCTAATTTTAAGTTCCATCCTGTATAACTAAGATAAGAGTAAGCATAGTATACAAATGATGTCTGTGTTGCAGCACATGCCAGCTCAATCTTTGTTCATTCTCTTTGTGGGTTGGACAGGGTGGGAGTGTGGATACTTGTATATAGCTACTGAAGAAGACACTTACGAAAGTGACTATAATCTAAAAGAGGGAGGAGCCAACTCCCATTATGAGGCATCACCAGCTAGAACTATGAAAATATGAGAAAAGCATAAAGATTAATCAAATGCTAAAAGAAACAGAATAATAGTACCTCCTTGAGAAATTCAAAGACAACATGCTCCTATTTCTCTTTTCCTCTCTGGGGTACAATGAAAGAGAAAGAGAACTCTAATGAACCTCCTAGAATTTCCTTATGCCCATAGCAATATCAAAAGCCAGGTGTCCTCTTTGGTGATTCAGAAGTTTATCTGAACTGATATTTGAGTCTGAATGTACATGTCAACATTTTTCATGATGGAACATATACTACTGGCATGTGCCATCTTCTCTCATCAACCTCCAACTCACTGGTTACCATTAAAGCAATAGAAAATATCGAATGGATACTTACTTGGCCTTTCCACTTTAGCGACATGTAAGAATTATGGTTATTTGTTTTATGTTAGTGGATTAAACTAAACCATCTTTAGAAATCAGGTTTTATTAAATCTTCACCAACTTGAAATATATAAATCCTAAAATCATAGACAGAATTATAAGGACACTAAATCCAATCAAGTAGATATCTTTCATTTTGCATAGGTAGAAATACTGTCCATGAATGGTAAAATGATTTTCTCATTATGAATGCACAGTATCAGTTTCTTTGATAATATACCTGTTGTTTCACATTTCACATTCTGTATGTATGGGGACACATTTTATTTGTACCTCTAAAATAAGGTTTTGAGTGTTTATTTATTGATTCAGTACAGCATTTCTCCTTCTGTTTATGGAGGATTTAAAATCTATTCAATTTGTCACTATATTCTATGTGGGTATAATTATCCATATTAAACTGCAGTATTTAACATTAAACAATATTTTCTATTGGTTTCCTTAAAATGAACAGTTTGCCTCCTATTGCTAAGGAAACAGATTTTTGCATAGATGTAATGAAACACTGATGTCACAGTAAACCACCTAAAGTGGAAATTTTTAAAGTCTGTCAACATCTTGAGAGTAAGCAGTTTGCTGTAATCAAAATGAATTCAGAATTATTCTGAGCATGTACAAATGCAGTATTTTAGAAACACACATTTCTGCTGGTAAGGACTTGTTTTGTTTATCTACTTTACTCAAAAAATCAACATAAATATTTTAATATGTGCTTAAATTATGTGATTTATATTTTTGTAATCTCAACTAGCTATAACTTTAATTAAAATCATTTTAATGTTGTCAGTTCCTTTGTTTTTCTACATTTCACATGTGAGTACAATCATCCTGTATTTGTATTTCTCCTTTTGATTTATTTCACTTAGCATAATCCACTCCAGTTCCAACTGAGGCTACTAGATGGGGAGGGTGGGCGTGGAAACAAAGGGTGCAGAAGGTATAATGGCTTATGGTAAAGGACTATGGGTACTTTGTTGGTGTGTGTGGTGTGGTGACATACACCTGAGGAGGTGTGAGCCTATTCCCCTAAATCATATACAGTATTGCAAACCAATTTTACTTAGATAAAAAAAAAATACTAATTAAAAATGTAAAAGGGAAAAGAAAATCATCTCAACAAAGCAGCAATAATTATTGCTGTAAGATTATTTAATCATAATTATGGTTTAAAAAGGATAAGTTAATATCAAGTGAATTTTCATTCTGAATGGTCTTATTTTTTTTAAAGGTAATGCTGAATAATAACCTTTTTTAAAGGTTTATGCTTTATTTCCTTAGTCTAATTTTTCTTAACAATAAAAGATGGTTCAGATATCTGGACAAACTAAAACAAGGAACTTGTTTTCTAATTATGTTTCAATTCAGGAAAATGGAATTTATAATTTATAAGAAGCCCTATGTTTTACTGGTAATATTTATAAATCACTAAAATGTTACTTCTTTGGCTTTTTGAGAAATAAGAACACTGTGATAGCTGATTAAAATAAGATTCAAGGTATGTTATGAACTGGCCTCTTTCAGATGTAGCTCATTTTTCAGTGACTTAAGGGGTTTATTAAAGTGTCTAGCTTTTTAAATGGATGCTTTTAAAGGGGTTAAAAACATTTCAGGGTCCACAGACCCCTGCTGTGTTGGATCTGTGGTAATTACAGCAGGGCTATGGCTAGATCTCTTGGAAAACTGGTGATTGGCCTGCACGTGTGGGAGTTTTGGAAAAAAAGATCATGGGGTTGTGTAAGGATGGATGCAGAAAGCTTCTATCATTCTCTTAAGCTCAGGAAAGTCTGGGTTCTAATAATAAAATTAACAGTTTGGAAATCAAGAAATAGTTGAGTTTTGTATATTTTGATATATATTCAGTCATGTTTTGTATTGAATTGTTAATCTATATCTTATTCTTAGGCTACTGAAAATTTAATTTATAATTTTCTCTTTTTTTTTTTCGTTTAAGATTTATTTATTTATACATACAAGCTGGGGTACAGGCCAGAGGCGTGGGGCGGCGAGAGGGTTCACCAGAGACAGAGCGGGTAGCAGAACAGGCAGATCAGAGACACACTGCTGAGGGGAGCAGCGGGCAAGGCAGGAGAGGTCTGCCGCCCCATGTGGGATTCTCCCCAGCTAGGCATCGAACTCGCATAGCGCACTGCTGACAGCTCCACAGCGCAGCACTCAACCACTGCATCACCAGGGAGGCCCAATTTATAATTTTCTTATGACTTTTGTCACATTCAGCCTGAGATAAACATTGAGAAGTATTTCTTTCTGTCCTGTCTGCAATGGAATATTTTAAAGACAATGAAATATTTTATACATCTCAATGTGGTTACATAGTATCATGTCCTGTATGTGAATTTTTAAAAATCAACATAAAATATCATTTTCTTTGTGTTGTAAAAATAAGGGAGTTGTATAACTTACTTGAGTTGTATCAATAATTTTCTTGACATACTTTTTATAATTGAGGTAAGAGGGGTGTGTGTGTGTGTGTTTGCTGATGTTTTGTGTTTACCCTTTGGTAATTTTTATAATGTGAACACACTAACTAAATGCACTGATTAAATCTATTGTGCATTTAAACATTGCTATGAATTATAAAACATTTGTTAAAATTGTGGAGTAAATGGCATTGTACATACAAAATTCATTTAGGCAATCAAACTATAGTTACCAAACAACAGACCTATTATTAAAAATATGAAGCCACTGAAAATAACACAGACCACTTTTGCATCTCTCTTCTTGAATCATTACAAAAGTCTGTGTAGGTTTTCTATCCAAATCATCACTATTTCTTAACTGCTAGTGAATATATAAAAGAGCCCTTGAAAATGCCTTAAACCAAAGAAATTATTTTTTTAAATTACTGCAACATTTGGATTCTTGGAAGAACAAAAAATGAAAGAAATGAACTTGGTTGCTTAGTAAATTGCTGCAACTCCCTTGCTGCCCTGGAAACCCCAGTATTGCTCTCAGAGAACAAATTGCACTTAATCCTTCCCCCTGGTCTCTCTCCTGTATCATTTATCCTTTCCCTCTGTCTACCTACTAGTTCAAAATATCAGTGCAGAAATCAGAGTGGCAACTGAAGAAAACTAGTCACACAGGTAGCTGGTTTGAAGCCTGTCTCTTATTTACTAATCACACAGAATCTTGGCTATACTAACAAATCCCTCCAAGCGTCTATCTTTGTATTTATAAAATAACGACAAAAATAAAGTCAACTGTTGATAAGTTATGCATGTAAATCTTGGGACACATTCTTTGCCACAAAATTAAATGCACTATTTAGCTACAGTGATGATGGTGATGATCTCTGCATTGAACTAAATGATGCCTTTGATAAATCAAAGGCTGTGAAATCTTGCATTAATTCCTGGGTCAAGAATTAAATTGAGAAAAAATTGCTAAAAAGATTAAGATCATTCTAGATTGATTTTAAAACAGTTTTCTTCCCTATTATTAAAAAATTGAATAATGCTACATAGGTTATCAGAGATAAAGAGGTGAGCAAGCTTTTAATTAAGCTATTATAATGATAGAGACAACAAACTGATGTATAGTCGTTTTATATTTACTTAGGATTTAAGGACCACCAAGTTAACCTGTTCTACAGTGATGTAATATATGCATTGCTTTAAAAGGATTTGTGTTAAAATAGTGTTTGGCTTAATGACATTAAAGTTACAGAATTTTAGGTATGGACAATGTTTGGGTAGAAAGACATTTAGAAGGAAAAACAAGTATTTTTACTTCAAGTGTTTTCAAATTAACAAACAGAGGTGGTTTTATGCTACAAAGAGTTCCATGGTTGAAAGTGCACTTCACTGTACGAATAAAGCCTTTCTATAATTGTATATCAAATATGCACTTTTGAGTCAGTACTAATAACAAAAAAGAAAAAGGAGATAATATAGCCACAAACTAGTATTACTGTTCATGAAAACTTATAAAATCTAATAGAATCAAATATATATCAAAACCAAATAATCTACAAATACATTTTTTGTTTTTTCATTATAGAATCTAAATATAAAATTCTCTACAGAAAAAATATATTGAAAGATTTTCCTTAGACTAAAATTGACATTTGGATTTGAACCCACTTTAAATTCATTATTTTAATTTGGTCTCTGAAAATATTTTCTTTTTTCCTTTATATTAGGTTTTGAAGTCTGTTTCCATGGAAACCATTCCATCAAGCAAGAGCTTGAACTTTTTTATAAAACATAAATTGGACTTGACCATCTCTCTTCCTATGGTGTTATACAAAAACTAAAAAAACACGCAAAAAAAAAAAAAAACAATTTTAAATGTAAGTTCATGTTTACAGTGTAACCTCTGTGGTCAGTATCCAGAAAGATCATGAAATCGTTCTGTATAGTCTGTATAATTCTTGGAGTAAACCTGCTGCGACAGAATTTTTTTTTCTCTTTCTTCTTTCATTCTTCCTTCATTCCTACTTCCTTCCCACCTTCCCTCTCTCTCTCCTTCCTTCTTTCCTAAACTAGTTTTCTATGATGGCTAAAATAAATTATTATAAACTTGGTTGTTTAGAACAGCACAGATTTATTTCCTTTTACAGTTCAGAATTTCCTTGAAAAGTTTCATTGATTAATGTAAAGTTTAGAGAAGGGCTGGTTCTTCCTGTAGACGCTAGAGGAGAGTCCCTTCTCCTGCCATTTTAACTTGCAGAGGCCACTGTATTCCTTGACTAAGACCTCCTGTTTGCATTACTGCAACCACTTGCTTCCCATGTCACTTCTATCACATGTTTCCTCTTCTCCCTCTCACCCACTTGAATTTCCTAGGATAAAATCCCCATCTCAAAATCTTTAATCAAAGCAGCAAATAACATTTTGCCATATAATATTCATAGATTCTGGGGATTAACTACACTGCCATCCTTTCTTTTCTTTTTTCCCTGATTTCAAGTTATTGCTTGCACAGAAACAATGACATAGTATATTCTGTAGTTTTAGGTAATGAATAAAGACAAATAAAACCTTTCACTAGCAAAGATTCAAACTCAAGGAAGGTTTGAAGACAACTGAGCATGTACACAGTTGCCAGTACACAGAGAATTTGCCCAATATAGGTTCAGAAATGACAACAGATTTTATATTTGCATAATACCCCAAATATTTGCATAAAATTACATGCAATGCAACAATGAGGCTGATATAATTATGCATTTTTCCTGATAAGGAAAGTAAGTTCCCACGAGGCTAAATGCCTTGCTGAAACTTACACAACCTTTGAACTACCACTAGAGCTGCAAGCAAAGACAGGGCTTCCTCCTTGCTCAAAGCTTTTTATCACCGCATTTAGAGATTAAGACTTTGAAAAATATAGGTTATTTCTTCTTGTGAGAATTACATTGTACAAATTAATATAACAAGTCTTTTATGGAAATGAATACAAGTTTTATTTTTCTTCTTAAATCAATGCTAATATTTTTGCATCATATGCAAAATTATGTTTAAATCTGAATACTCTGGGTTTTGTTCTGCCTACACTGGGTATTTTATGTTTGTGTGTGAGTGTATGTAAATATTTGATAATTTTCCAGATGTTTAAAAGAATCTAAAATATAATCAATTGTGATTGTAGTATGCAGGTACTTGCTTATTTTTAGCATGATTCCTTTATGTCTTTTCTTCTGTTGACTTTTTTAACAAATGCATTTGGAGTTTTTATTTGCAAAATTCAGAATGCATTCTAATTTCTTTTATTGTATTATTAGAAACTTAAACTGCTAGTAAATGTATACTTATATAACATTTGTGTTGGAGATTTTTACTTCACTGTGTCTACACTACTATTTTTAGGGGTTAAAACTAACAGTAAAATTTTGTGTTTGAATATGATTACTATGAAGTTTATCTCTTCAAAGTGCTCACTAATATCTATTAGAATCCCTCTAGTAGTCATCTATAAGTCCCAATTTTCTTGCATTTTGTCAATATTGCATATATAAATTTTAAATTTTAGAGCTCAGCTAAATAGATGGTGTTAACACATTCAAAATAATTCACATACATACTGACTAGGCTAATGCCAATCTAATGTTCATGAAGGAATTGAAAATTCTTCACCAGCAAGATTTAGAAATACAGATTAACTGAAAAACTTTGGAAAGAGTGCCAAACTCAGATTTTTACAACTCTTTTTTTTCTCTCTCACTTATTTTCCTAATGTTGGAGGGTTCCCTCTGAAGAAGACCTAAATATCTTGTAAAACATGAAAATAAATGTGAAATTTCTTACTCTGCAAACAAATGTTAATTTAGCAGCAAGTATTTTCAGACACTATTCTGGGATCTGGGAACACCAAAGTGAAAAGTACAATTTCTGTTTCCACTGAGCCTTAATAAATAGATAATCTCTTCAGAGTTCAATAAGTTCTAGAGTTGGGGGATTTTTTTTTTTTTTTGGTCGCTCTTTAAAGTACAAATGAATGTACCCTGACAAGAATCAGGGTCTGTAAAGGTACTATGCAAGGAATGACATTGTATGTGAGACCTGAAAGGTGAATAGATTATTAATCTGATAAATTGTGAGAGATGGGGTGCAGTATTTGAATCAAAGAAAACAATACCTACAAAAATGTAGAGCTAGATATTTGCATATTCCCCTTGTGATATCTCATTAGATTAACACACCCATTTCCCTTGGCTAAAAATTGCTGACTGCTAAAATTTCAGATCTTTATACCGCCATCTGACACATAGAATTTTTTTTTTTAACCTAAGGCAATACTACCTTCCAAGAAACTGCTCATAGTCAATTACAGGTTGAGGTAGGGATCCAATAGTGTGAACTCCTTGTTTTAGTTTGAAGGGAACTAAAGAGACTTTCCAGCATGAGGCATTGCATGTGACTGAGAACTCAGTTGAGATGACATTTGTTGGCCAGTTTTTCCTTCTTCCAAATTGTTGTTAGCCACACCTTCTCACAAGTAGAACATATCTCAATAGATCATTGGCATGTGATTCTCCATCTCTGTGTATGTTTCAAAATCATCCAATCTAAGATAAGCACAGAAGTGAAAGATGATATAATATCTTCGAGAAACTGAAAGATGACTGATATGACAATAGGTTGGCAAATTAGGAAAAGGCAAAAATGAAACTGGGGATGTGAGCATAAGTCAACCATGTTTGTTGTGTTTCAATCTTGTTGAAAAGTTGCCATGTGGGCAACCAAAGTGAGGAGTTTTAAATACAGAAATGACACAGCCACATTGGATTTTCATAAAATCACTGGTTGCTTAATGGGTAATGGATCAGAAAATTATAAGGGTAAAGTCAAAGAGACTAGTTAGGAAGTTGAAGTATTCGTTGTGACAAGCGATGTTTGAACTAATGTGGGCATAAGAGATGTATGGATAGGTTAGAGATAATCTTGGAATTAGAATAAAAAAGAATTAATGATTATCTGTATAGGGGACTAAGAACATAGAATTTTGAATGAAGCTCATATTTGTGGCAATGCCATTATATTATGGTGCCATTTATAGAAATAGAGGAAAGTACTCTGCTATCTTCGTTAGGGAACTTCATTACTCTAAATATTACATACACACACACACATACCATATAAATGGATGCTGAGGACCTTGATGACTTAGGACACAAGTTCTAAGTGATAGGCCTGAAATAAAGGTTATTTTATATTCAAAATGTATGGGAGGTGTAGAGAGATCATAAAGGGACAAGGAACTTGAAATTCTTTGTAGCAGATTTGGTGGAAAGGAATAGTAAGAGGAAGAAGCCAGAGTCTCTAGTGGACCAGAAGTATAGTGTTTCAATGCAGATAATAGAGATTGACTTAGACTGGCATTAAAAATACCAGACTGGGGCCTCCCCAGTGGCGCAGCGGTTAAGCGCCTCGCTGTGGAGCTGTCAGCAGCAGCGACGCAAGTTCGATGCCCGGCCGGGGAGAATCCCACATGGTGCAGCAGATCTCTCCTGCCTTGCCTGCTGCTCCCCTCATCAGTGTATTTCTAATCTGCCTGTTCTGCTACCCGCTCTATCTCTGGTGAGCCCTTTCGCCACCCCACGCCTCTGGCCTGTACCCCAGCTTGTATGTATAAATAAAAAATAAATCTAAAAAAAAAAAAGACTAATTTTTAGGGAATCTGGAAACATGAAAATATGGAATCTGGATGAATTAGGATGTGGGCTATCAACTCCATAGGATTTGACCCATGATTATTGACTTCTTGCAGATGACTTTCAGAATCAGAGATTATATCTGAGTTCAAAGACAACATCTGGGGAAAGCATAAGAACTGTTTCTACCATTGTTATCCTTTTATTTTACTATTATTAATAATTTTAATCAAAAAGGAAGATGTTTTTCTCCAAAGAATTACTCTTATGTTCCTTACAATGAATTATATTATTGCTTCCTCTAAATGCAAGAAAGCAAATCTTAGCTTTGAAATAAAATGCGGAAAGCTTGAAGTTCTCAGGTAAATAAATAGATGTTGACGAAGAAGTATGTAAATTTATGAATGGGCAAGTATTCATGATACTCAACATATCTCCAAACTTATGGAAACTGAATTAATCAACATAGAGCTCGGTAGTAATGGGCTAACCAGCACTAAATGGAAATGTAGTAATTTTGTCACTTTAGCACTGCATCTTAGCACATTCTTTTTTTTAAAAAAAGATTTATTTATTTATACATACAAGCTGGGGTACAGGCGAGAGGTGTGAGGTGGCGAGAGGGTTCACCAGAGACAGAGCGGGGAGCAGAACAGGCAGATCAGAAATACACTGCTGAGGGGAGCAGCGGGCGAGGCAGGAGAGGTCTGCCGCACCATGTAGGATTCTCCCCGGCTGGGCGTCGAACCTGCATCGCGGGCTGCCGACAGCTCCACAGCGCAGCGCTCAACCACTGCGCCACCAGGGAGGCCCAGCATCTTAGCACATTCTATAAAGTGTAAAGAGTGGGTCTCATTTAAACAGATGCAGTTTTATGTTTTTTTTCTTGCAGTTAGACAAAAAAGCACAGCTGAAGAAGTTTTCTAAGTACAACCATATAAGGAAGAATATACAGAATACTTCAAGCTCTTAAAAGGCAGAGTTTTGCTGTTGCTATTTTTGCTACTGTTGTTTTAATTTTTATTTATTTCTTTTACTTTTTTTTAAATTTATGTTGAAATGAAGTAACTTTTCCTTACAGCATTGTTAATTTTTGGACAGTATATGATTTCTCCCCTTAGGTGTGGTCACCACAGTTCTCTTATCACCAAGGAATCCATAGTCCTCAGCATCATCCCATGTGCTTTTCTCTCTGATCCACCCCCTCTCTCCCATCTCCACTTTTTTCCCTCCCATCCCTCCTGAATGTCCCAGATCTGTGGTCAGTTTTCAAGTTTTCTCTTTGTCTGATCCTTTGTTTGATTTCTCTATATTCCAAACATAAAGGAAACCATGCAATATTTATCTTTCTCCTTCTGACTTATTTAACTTAGGATAATCATGACTGTTGTTTCTAATTTGGTTCAGCCAGTGACTAATGGAGTCAATATTTGAATAAATTATATGGAGATATTAAGAAGTTTTTGACAAGTGTCCAGGGTGAATTTGACATTCTTGATATTTAATAATAATTCATTTCATATGAATCAAAAACATTTCTCAATCACACCAAATTTTGAGTATATTCACAAATAAAGAATCAGTGTGGAATAATTAATGTCATATCTGAAAATAAGAAAGGAAAAATAACATTATTGGTTAAATAAACCATGGGTAAAAGTCACTTATTCATATTTAAGTTCTTTTCAAGAACATTGAATTATGAGAGATCTATTTGAGTTTTTTGAGTTATTTACTTAGTTAAAACTCTGATACATGTTTCTCCCATGTAAAATTTTCCTGTGTAAAAAATAAATGGATATATTAAACAGGTCTTATGGAAGTAGGAATCGCAAATCTGCTAGACTTTCAACTGAAAGTTAATTTCTTGCACTAAATTTTATACTTCTATCTTTACCTTCTAATCAAGGATTTAAAATAATTTTTATAATGGCTATCTGAAACATATTGCAAAAGAGCAGTGATACAGAAACTATGTTGTTAATTGAAATTATTAATTCCTCATAAATCTCTAGTAAATTTTCTTCTTTTCTACAAGTAGGCAAGTGTGTCCACTCAGGCATAGTATTAGCTTTAAATTTAAATTCAAATAAGCAGGTTCTTCTCCAAAATAATAGAAAAAGAAGCTCAGAGAGCATGATTAAACTTGGCCTTATTTTTCTACTTTTCTATTTTCCTGCTTTGGTTTACCTCAATAATATTCTTTTTGATTTTTATTTCTTAGCAGCGATCTTTTAAAAATTCACTCAAGAGATTTATGGTAACCACACTTGAGAGGACAAATCCTATACTGTCAAGGATGTAAAGCAATGTATTGCATTAAAAATAATAATAATAATAAATTTCCTCCAATATGTTCCATATTTTGATTATTACATCTTGCCCCCCCTAAAATTTCCCAGACTAGCATATTGATTGGGCTATGACAAATATCTGTTTATATATACTTTATTCACTAATTCATTCTTAACTATGTTAAAAATTAAGTAAATTAGAATATGTCTTTTTACTAGGTTTGCATTTTAACATGAGTGAATATACATAATTGATTCTGATGGAAAGGGTTTGACATGCAAAACTGAAATAATTTAACCCCCATATCTGCAGACTAAAGAAGAAAAGTCTTATATTTTTATAATTAGATTTAGGAAAATTATTTTTTAAAAAATACAAAGCCATTCATGAACAAAACTCTCATCAAACTAGGATAGAATAGCACTTCCATATTTGTTAAAAATATCTACAAAATATCTACATATAGGTAGCATCAGACTTAATGACAAGAACCTATATAGTGCCCTTATAATATAAGAATAATATAGGGAACAAGGGTAGGATATACTCACCATTCCTATTCAAAAGTATAATAGAAATCTTTGTGAAATATGACATTGAAATGAAACAAAATGTATCCAAGTGGGGAGGAAAAAATAAGACTCTTTTATTTCATAAATGTTATATCTAACTAGAGTTAATTGCATTTCTATTTACCAACCGTGAACTTTAAATAGAAAATATAGGTCAAATGAAACTAACCATACAGCATACCACTTAAAATAGCACCAAGACATAAGTTATGTAGAGATAACTCTAAAGATATATATACTGAAACTGTATGAATTAAAAATTATTAAAAACTAGTAATAATTATGAAAGAATAAAAATGTAAATACCTTAAAGCATATTTCCATAACCTATTTCATGACTTTGAAGAGTCAGTTATTTCATCAATTCTACCCAAATGATATACAAATTGGAAGAAAATCCAATCAAAATCACAGCTAACAATTTTTTGTATAACAAAAAACAGTTTACTAAAATTATATGGAAAAACAAAAATGGAACAATACAGATACAGAATAGCAAATAAAATATTGAAGAAATACAAAGTTGGAAGATTAGCCGCACTCAATGACCTTAAAACTGATGATAAAGCTGCAGCAATCAAGACAGCATTCTGCTGATGAAAGAATAGACACTTTTGACAATGGGACAAAATTGAGAGCCTAGAAATACACTCACAAAGATATACTCAACTGATTCTTGACAAAGAAACACAGGCAATCAATGGACAAAGGATGGTCTTTTCAACAAATGCTGCGGGAACAATTGGAGAACCATGTGCCAAAAAAAGAAAAAAGTTCACACAGATGTTTATAGACTTCACAAATATTAAATAACAATGGATAATAGATCTAATTGTAAAATGGAAAGCTGTAAAACCTCTAGAAGAAAAGAGGAGAAATCTAAGTAAACTAGGATTTAGTGATGAGTTTTGACAAAGCACTGAAAACATGATCAATGAAAGAAATAGGTGGACTTTACCAAAATTAACAACTTCTGCTGTAGAAATCACTATGACATTGGGAATGAAAAGACAAACTATAGAGAGGAAGCAAATATTTGAAAAACATGTATCGAATAATATACAAAATATACAATGAACTCTTAATATTCAGCAATGTAAAAAATAACAATCCAATTAAAAAGTGGGCAAAAGCTCTAAACAGACACTTCACCAATTTATATAGACTGATGCCAGTAAGTATATGAAGAGATGTTGGGAATGTGGGCAAAAAAGTGGAACGACAGGAATTCTTACTTATTCTGGGCAGGAAAACAAAATGATACAACTACTTCAGACAAGTTGGCAGTTTCTTAAAAAGCTAAAAGCAATCATAGCATATGATCCTAAAATTACTTTCCTGAGTATTTACCCCTGAGTTAAACATGTATATCCATAAAAAAACCTATTTATGAATTTTTACAGCAGTTTTATCTATAATTCCCCAAATAGGAGGTATTAAGATAGCTTCAGTAAATAGGTGAATAAACTGAGGTACATCATTAAAAGAAATATCTGTGAATCATAAAAAGGCACAAAAATAAATGGAGAAAACTATAATGTATATGGCTAAGTGAACAAAGTCAATCTGAAAAAGCTATAATGTCCTCAAGAATATAAACTAAAATTACAATTAGTAAGTATGGATAATTTGTCAGCCAAACCCAGCTTGTAAATTCTGTAACTGCAGCTTTACTCTACTACATTGCTATAAAGGGGACCTTTATTTATTTGTTTATTTATATTAAAATAACACTGGTTTACAATAGTGTATATCATATAAGGGGAGTCTAAATTCACCAGGAACTTGTGGGTATTTTTCTAAATTGTGGAAATCCTATACTAGAATAGGTTATATTTTTCTTGCACAGCATTGCTCTAAGAAAAGTTTATATGTTCTTTCCTGAGACATTTGAGTGCTGATATAGTCTTCAGTACTGGGCTGTCTTCTACTCTGTCTTCTTGACAGCTTAGTGCTATATCAGGGAACTATTTCTGTTCACTACCTCCTTATCCCAATAACCTTTGCACTGTTTATATTTGCTTGATAAGCTGAAGAGGAAGCCACATTCAACAAGATCTTGCAAATTGCCATTCATCAAATCGCCATTCATTGCCATTAATCTGCCATTGAAACTGGTAAAATATTTAACAAATATATATCGGATTGCTCTGAAATAAATTGAATCATTTTAAATGAAATAATGAAGATAGTCCCCTGGGGAAACTATAGGCCAGTATGTTTTGTGTCCTTAAATGACAGACTATAGAAAGTATAATAAGATTTAGATCCCTGTCTACTTCAGTATACATCCTACTTGAAGGATTGCAAAACTGTTTATAAAGGAAATCATGCTTATCCAAGTTACCAGCATCATTTGAGGATATAAATAAATGCAGCAATGCTTAGATCTTAACATTTTGGGGTAGATTTCAACACAAATACAATTTCTATATCCATAGATATGGAATTTAGAATAACATTTTGCTATAGATATCTCCCTAAAATTCAAAACAGATAATATAAATATGTTTCTTAGGACAGTGCTGTGTAACAAAGGTATAATATAAGCCACCTAAGTCATTCTGAATTTTACAGTAACCAAGTTAAAAAGTAAAGATAGGGTGAAAATAGTTTAATGGCTTATTTTTATAACAATGTTTAGATATAAAATTTAGCGTATAAATATCAATAAAAGAGATATGAAAGAGATTGTATGCTATTTTTTTCACACTAAGTTTTTGAACTCTGGTATGTTTTTTTTTTTGCAACCTATTTAAATTTGGACTAGCCATATTTTGTGTGCTTATTGGCCATATCAGGCAATGCAGATTCTAGTAATATGTCAAGGAGGAAAAACTCCTTTTAATCATACCCACTGGTTTTTCAGATAGCCAGAGTAACACAATGTATACCTAGCATTCAAGAACACATCAGAAGACTTAGTTAACAAAAAGTTAATAACTATACATCAAACATCTCAAATAGCTACAAAAAGGCCATCAGATTGTTACTTGCTTAACAATTAATAAGATGTATTCTCCCCAAGGTGATGTGTGTTGGGTTAATTTCAGAGCTTTCAAAGTATTTGTTGAATGAATAAATGAAAGGAAAGAGATGAACCACCTTTTTCTCTCGTTTCAGGTTTGGTTAGTACCTTCTCCAAGTACTCATGTCGCTTTAGACAAATCTGCTTCTGCCTAAATCATCCGATTATGGAGGCCCACCTGATTTTCTATCAACAGCAAAGAGTTAAAGAGCACTTTGCTGGTGGTGATTGTGTTAGTCAGGTCTTGGAGCTGGATATTTTCCATTATGTTGCCTGTTTCCTGTCCAATAAAGAAAACAAGGAAAGGAGGTAAAAAGAGCAAGAGAAAGGGTACATAGAAAGAAAGTGATGTAGAAAAGAGTGGGGTAACAATAGAGAAGCAAAAGAAACAGGAATATGGAAAGTAGTGAAACAAAAGATAAAGAAGAAATAAGAGGAAGAGAGCAGAGGGAGAAAAAGCCCCTTCAGTCAAACCACTAAATTCTCTGTCTAAAAAGGTCAAATAAGTCCCTTTTTTTTCCTCTTGTAAAAGAATACATTGGTTTTCCTCTCCTCAAACTGATTTTTTCCCTAAACAAGTAGTCATTTTTTTGACAAATAAAACCATATAGTCATTTTAAACATCATTAACTTTGTTTAAGAGTTTCATTTTCAATTAATTTTATAATATCATGGATGATGAGATCTGAATGTCAGTGATAATGTAAAATTTATTTTTGTCCACCATTTCCTGTAGTTATTTGCATAATATATTACTGTTAATAACAAAAAAAATATAAATATTTCCCTTGCATAATCTGCCACTAACAACTTTCTATATGTCACCGGATCTTGAGTTTCTCATTTTTCAAATTAAGGATAAACTACTTCATGGGAATATTATGAGATGAAATAATAGGTGTAAAGAATTTATATACAGCCCCCAATACTGAGCAAGGACTCAGTGTTATTCACATTGTTAATAGTAATGTAGAAGAGCAGGAATTGTTGGATGAAAGAAATGGTTTTATCTATAGAATATTATCAAACACATACATATGGAGATGCTCCTGATAAAACAGGTATGTGTGTACATTTTGGTCGTAGAAGAGAGGCATCATCTTGCCTACTTAACTATATATATTCATTCCTGCTTCTTTGAGGATGTCCTTCAATTGTTTTTGGAAACCTTAGAAATCTATGAAGAGTTATGTGAGAATATCTAGTTCATCTCATCTTTGACGGTTTTGTGGTTTTTTTTTTTTTTGTTATTGTCCCTAACACTAGCAATGTTGGTGTCATTTGAGAAGTCAGGAGATATAGCTATCTATATCTATGACAGATTCTTAAGGAAGGGAGGGAGATACCTGAGGGACTCAATAGATGAGTAAGCCAGGAAGGTGTTATGGTTTTCTAAATCTTGATGAGGGCTATCATTATGCACTTAAATTGCAGAGGAGATGAATATTATTTAGACATTTATCAAATCCTGGAAAGTATTAAGGAGTTCCCAGCTACTTCAATCACTGCCAAACAGATAATTGTTGATATAGTTGTGTCCATTATTTAATGTTTCTAAAAATCTATAATATGCATGCTGTATACTTCACTGCCCCCTTGAAAAATGAGCCTCCCTATGTAGATGTCCTACGGTTGTTCTTCATCACCTGCAATGCTGTTAAAAGGTTTGTATATCTTATAACAATTATAGGTTCTCTGATCTTGTAATTATTACTGCTGGCAGATGATGAAGTGTTGTTGTCTGTTGTGTGTAAAAGCACACTCTTTATAGTCTCAGAAAAATTCATTCATAATTTTGAAGCAATTTACTATGTGAAACAAAATGTGTTAAAAAATCTATTAATATAGAAAATGAATATTATGGGAAATTTGCTTAAATTTTCAAAAATGCACAACAAGCTTTAAAAATCAATGCCATTAATTATGATTCAAAAGCTGACATCAATAAGTTACTCCAACTGTTGCTTTCTCAACATGATGTTGCCTAAAAGTCAGAGAAATATTTTTTATTGCTTTTCCCATGAATAAATCCAGTTTGTAAAGTACAGTTATATTTTTGCATCTGAATATTAGACTAGATAACCTAGGAAATAATTTTCTTTGTTCTAGATTTGTCAGAAAATCTTTTCAAAGATTAAGATTGACTTAAACATTAGCAGCCTTGAGCCATACAGAAAAATACTATAGGATCTCTGTTTAAAGAATAATAGCTAATAAAATATGCTTATGATTAAGTCTGGCAAATTAAATTTACTCACATCCTGGTATTTCTATATATGAAGATACCAAGGGGATTTTTTTCTTAAAGTTTTTTAGAAGAGTTATTGAAAAAAGATAAAGACTGAGCCATCAACTTCTTCACTAACATGTTATTATTCTTTGATGTACAGGTGTATATAACCCAGTCATACTTAGAGCTAACTCACAACTTAATGCTTCTCTCACTCTACTTTATAATCATGTAAAGAACTTAAGGAAGAAACAAGAGAATACATACACATGAATAAATTAGTATGCAAGAAACAAAATAAGTAAAAAAAATTGACTCAAAATGAATATTTTGAATAAAATTAAAGATTGCTGATAAATTACTACTGGATATTATTGCACACATTCCTCACATTCCTGTATTTATCTCATTGTATTGATTCAAATTAGTTTTCCATATGGTTGCTATTAGGGTAAGTGAACATTTAATGCAGGTAATTTAAACCTACCATTAATTTTTTAAGTTGGAGTTTTCTAGCATGAATGTAAGAAACTGCTGCAGAGAAATATTTCAGCGCTTATTAAAAGTTAATCCGGAAATTCAATAGACATTTCACTAAGATCCTCATAACAGATGAATCAAAAATGAAAGGCAGTATTAATGTTTCATTTTGTTTGCTAAATATCTTAAATTCTTCTTAGACGGTATTTATTTGGAACCATGAAAGGGGTACTCTGTGGAATCAACCCAAAAGGCTATTTTGAAGGGAGATGCACCTATTTAAAAGAAAAGAAATCCTTGTGTGAATAGTCTGTGTCAGTGAAAAGGCGAAATTATAAATTATCATCACAAGGGTACTGGCTTTAAATGAAAACGGACTCAAGTAATTTCCAATTCAAAGCATTAAAATCAGATAAATTTCCTTCTATCTCATCATGGTTTTAGCAAGCCAAATATGAGCCTTTTAATGCAAATGGAAATCGTGAATAAAAACAGAATCTGGAAACTATAATTAGTAATGAACTAGCAATCACATGGTTCAAAATTCAAACATATCAAGATATGGAATTGCTCGACATATGAATGCGTGCCTGTCGAATAAAATGGATTGCTTTTTGAGGCCTATAAATCAAAATTAAATGAAATGAGCGCAATATGTTTTCTTTTACTGGGTGATCCTATGGATTTAGGAATTACAGCAACACTCTTGATCCACAAAGAAGTTTTTTTTTTTTTTTTTTTTAAGATTTATTTCTGCGTACAAGCCAGGGTGTAGGCGAGAGGTGTGGAGTGGTGAGAGGATTCATCAGAGACAGAGTGGGGAGCAGAACAGGCAGATCCACTGAAGTGCACTGTTGAGGGGAGCAGCGGGTGGGGCGGGAGAGGTCTGCAGAGCAATGTGGGAATCTCCCTGGCCAGGTATCGAACTCATGCTGCAGTGGCTCTGGATAGCTTCCCAGTGCTGCGCTTAACCCGTTGCACCACCAGGGAGGCCCACTGATCCCCAAAGAAGTTTTGAAAGATCTCTTTTTAACAAATTACATGCATCTAAACTAATAGCAATATAATAAACATTTACAAAGAACTGAATGTACTAAAATTCTATTTCCTATTCTTTTAAACATAATTTCAAATTGTTAATATGAACTCTCATTAGAATACAATTTGGATATAGAAAGTTGCCCTATTTCATTCATTCAACAAGTACGTATTTTAATAACTATGAATCTGAGACAGATAATTCCAGAGGCTAGAATATGCATGCAGACATTAGTTGACGTAACATTTCATTCATTCAACAAAATAATTATTTAGAATCTATTATATGTGTATTTAGTGTACACACAATAATACTTGTATCCTTCACTGGGATTCTACTTAAGAAGATATGATCACTTAAAAATTGCCTACCAGCTAATGAATTATATCAGCAAGGTGAGGTTATCCTGGATAGCAAAATTGCTTCAAATCTCAGTGACTTTACAAAGATGTATTTATTGTGATTATGCTATATTTCCATTAAAGGTCAGCTTCCATAGTTCACTGGACAACAGCCTAGAACTCAAGTGGACATTCCAGTAACATACTCATATCACTGATAACTTTGGCAAAGGAGAAAAAAAGAAACAAAGTAAAATCACCTTCAATAGATAATTCACCTATGATATAGTCACCAATTAAAGTATGTGTAGTTGGGCCTCCCTGGTGGTGCAGCAGTTAGGCGTTGCACTATAGAGCTGTCGGCACTGGTGACGCAAGTTCGACGCCTTGCCTGGGAGATTTGCACATGGTGCAGCAGACCTCTCCTGCCTCGCCCGCTGCTCCCCTCAGCAGTGTATTTTTGTCGATCTGCCTGTTCTGCTCCCCACTATGTCTCTGGCTAACCCTCTCACTGCCCCACGCCTCTGGCCTGTACCTCAGCTTGCATGCATAAATAAATAAATATTTGAAAAGAAAAGTTATGTGTAGTTGACATAACGATGAGGAAGTTAAAAGAATAGTCCTTACAGGTCTTTTTTAAAAAATGAGTAGTCAAATTCTTCCCAAACTTGCTAAGCTGTGGAATTCAGGGAAAGTTCAGTGAAATATTAATGGTTGCCAATCCGATGTCTAAAGGTACTTTGAAAATAACTCATTTGGGAACAATGAAAATAGAAACAATTATGGCGCACTATGAAAGGACATATGAATTAAAGCCAAAATCTGATATAAATTTAAAATAACCACACAGGTCTCTTCCAATAGCCAAATTCAATACTGTGTTGTACCTGATGAAATCTCACTGTCTGAATATTAAGGGTGCTTGTGTCTCAGTTTAAACTATATAATGGAATGAGTAAAATAATATAATACAAATTGGATATTTTAGTATTAATTTGTAAGTAATCCTAACAAAGAATTTCCCCCTATATAGAGAGCAGTAAGGATTTCACTAAAGGGATCTATTAATATTCACTCCCTGGTGAAACAGATTTTTTGAGACTTAACCCCGGAAGTGACTTAATCTAGAGAGCTACGAAAGATCTACTGCACAAGCTTGAATTGCCCCAGAAGCACTCTGCAACCTGGGTATCAATTAAACCAGAATAAAACACTTTTGTCTCCTCTTCATATTTCAAGGGCTTTTGATAAGCCCGGCTGGAGGGAAGAATGAGGATGAGCTGCGGCTCATGAAAATTTAATGTATCTGCTTGAGCATTCACCCAGGCAAAACTTCCAATTGAGGTAGAGTGTGACTAGGTACTATTATAACTTAAATGGTTAAACTAATTCTAAATGCTTGACTTTGTATACTTTCTGGCTAAAAACTAATTCCCATAAAATTGATGGTAAGCAGTCAATACAGAAAATGCATACCCTTGCTTTGGAAAGAAATGAAGCACTTAGAGATATTTCCTCCAGATCGCCATATCAAAACTAAAGGAACCTAAAAGAACCAATAAATAAGTAGAAATAAGTAAACAAACATATAATTTTTTTAAAGGTTTGTTTATTTATACATACAGCTGGGGTACAGGCCAGAGGTGTGGAGTGGTGAGAGGCTTCACCAGAGACAGAGCGGGGAGCAGAACAGGCAGATCAGAAATACACTGCTGAGGGGAGCAGCGGGCGAGGCAGGAGAGGTCTGCCACACCATGTGGGATTCTCCCCGGCTGGGTGTCGAACTCACATCCCTGCTGCCGACAGGTCCACAGCGTAGCGCTTAACTGCTGCGCCATAGGGAGGCCCCAACAAACATATAATTTTAATGATGGCGAATTTCTTCATCCATGAGATCTTTGATTTTTTTTCATAAACTCAATCTCTCAGACACTCAAACTATTTTTCCTCGAGACCAAGATGCCATTTCACACAAATATTGACAAAACCTCCATTAGTAATAAAGTTGTAAATCATCTACCCAATCATGAAGAAAGCCTTGCCATTTGGAAAAAGTGTCTTTATGTAAGTATCAAACACATTCTTTCACCTGTTCTCACATTATGCAATCGACATATGTCAAAAATTTTAAACAAAACACATTAGCAGTGCACACCTATAATAAAAATTTTCCAAGGGAATACATACGAGGTTTGCTTTGGACACTATCATGGAAATAATTATGTTGCTTTATTAACATAGGAATATATTGAGGTTTTGTATAGTTCTGGAAAAACTTTTATGGACATTATAACCACACTCCAAAAAATGACATGGAATAATGCAGAATCAAGTGGACTAGTGGGCTATTACTTGGTGCACTGGAGCAACACAATTATCTCTAACAGGTTCAACACTTACGACATTCAGGTACTTGGATCTATTTTTGAATTTAATTGAATGACATTATTATCCTCTTACACATCTGTTGAAAAACCTACAATATATCAGGTTGTTAAGATGTTAAGGTGGTTCAGAAATGTGAGAAAGAGAACGATTAGTTACGTATAAATTCTTACATGAAAATCAAAATACCAAAAGATAAATGCTGACATTCACACATTATTTTTTCTACTAAATTTCATATATTTGTGAGATGAAGGTGTCAGCAGTAATGAAAAAGATAGTAAAAGGCCAACAAATACCAGCTGTCCAATAAATAGTTGTTAAGTCGCAATGAATGAAAATTTTCCCTAAACACATGGCCTCTATACAAGAGAAGGATGCTACTTACTGCAAGCATGAATATAAGTGGAATGCTATGTAATAAATTCCATATATTTCTGAAGTTAAAGGACATCTGAGATAAAGGTCAATTATTCAAAATTGAATATTATAATTCCAAGTTATCCAAAGTTCATGCATAAGCTTCCATGTTATTGAATTTTTTATTTGCTATGCTATTGAATTTTCTTTAGAAATAAAACTAGTATGGATTTAAATTTAACCTAGATGGAAAAAGTATAGCTTTTCAATTTAGGATTTTTTTGAAGTTCTTAATGTAGTGTGAACTTATTTTATAAACAAAAATTATGTCTTGATACTATTCACTGATGTTTTAAAAATAAATCTTTTAAGTGCTAATTGTTTATATATAGTCAATTATGATTCCATATTGCTGAGTTACACTTGAATATGCATTTTAAGTTCAAGACAACCAAACAAACAATAAGCGGCCCCTCAAATCATTCAAGCAATCTTAATCCAAGAAAAGACATCTTATGTCTCAGTTTTTCAACACTTTTACATACATATCTATATATGTAAAATATATAACTTCAACAATGCGGGGCATAGAGAAAAAGAAAAGGCAGTTAGCTCTAAATTAGAAATCCTGGTTTTTCAGAGGTAAGTGTATGACGTCTCTGAAAATATTTTCACTTATAAAAATAGCTTGGTAGTATTAAGAACATGCACATATTTTTGACTAGCAGATAGCAGGCATTATTATGACAAATCACTTATATTAACTCACCTAACCCTTGTAACTCCCCTTTGGAGTGGGGATTATATAACAGTCCCTGCCTTAAAGAGAAAGACATAAATACAAAGACAATGCCCATGGTCCTTCTGAGATCATAGTATAAATGCGTGATCTTAGAAGTGCTGTCTTAACTCATTTTAGGTTTGTGAAGAAAAGACACACACACACACACACACACACACACACACACACACACACACACTCCACAATGCTCAGCAGGCAGAATGCATTCAAAATTGGTAAATGTCACAAAAGGCTGTAGGACAATATATTTGAATTAAATAGAATTATATAACTTAAATTATATGCCATCTATATCTTGTGATATCATTACTGGCCAGTTTTATGTAGGTTAAAATATCATAATATTATTAACATCATAATATTGTTCTTCAACCATCCCCTGTATAATAGATTGTGTTGTTATTCACAAATCACTGCTCTATTACTGTGAGATAATGTTATGGCTCTACTTTTGCATGTGACTGGCAGACTCTCTCCTTGCCTTTTTTGGGCCTTCTCATAGGACATTGTTTGGCTAATGAAATATATGTAACCATAACAAATGTCATTCCCAAAGAGAATTTTAAGATTATTTGAAGCGGCTGGCTAGAATCCTTCCAATTTCCCCCTTCCCTCTAAGAGCAGACACACAGAAAGATATCACCTTTACCATAGTCCTATAGAGAGAGAAAATGTAGAGTCAAAATAGCAACTTGGACAAAAGCTATGGCTGATACACAACAAATACCTAGCTTGATGACAAATTAATGCTAGTAGGAAAAAGTCACAGGATTTATATAATTGTCTGTTAATGCACCACAATATCCAACCACTTATATTCTGGCTTAAAAGAGAGGCTTTTCTTCTTGACTCAGTCCTATATATGTATATTTTCTATAGCCATTTATTTAATCTTTTCCCTCAAAAATGACACTCAAGGAATATTTATTAAAATTAAAATTTATTAAAATTTATTGTTAGTGGGGGTCTTTTTAATAATTTAAAATATATATATATATATATATATATATTTTTTTTTTTTTTGAGTAGAAGAACTGGGGTGTAGGCCAGAGGCATGGCAAGGTGTGGGGAGGTGAGAGGATTCACCATAGACAGAGTGGGGAACAGGACAGGCAGATTTACTGAAACACACTGCTAAAGAGAGCAGCAGGTGGGACAGGAGAGGTCTGCTATGTCATATGTGAGTTAGCTTCCTGGTCGGCAATCAAACTCCGGCTCAGGCTGTAGTAGCGATAGCACTGACACTTAACTCCTAGGCCACCAAGAGGAGGTAGAGGGTAGGAAGGGGTTTCTTTTTTATATGTGCCATTCTCATGGACGTAAGGTGATAGCTCATTATAGTTTTTAATCTGCATCCCTTTTATTAGGAGGTAAGAACGTTTTTTTCCTATATTTTTTGGCCTTCTGGGTAGCCTTTTCAGTAAATTGATCATATCTGTTACTTATTTGTTATTTAGGTTACTTGTTAAAATACCTCATTTTTAAAAATAGAATTACCTTCTTTGGATTTTAAAAAAAATTATTGTTATTTATATTTTTTGCATTTTGTATTCCCCTTGGGTAACCCACCACCAATTCACCCGTGACCCATCACCATGGTCCCTTGTGCCCTTTTCTACCCTAATTTTGAGCCCTTATCCTCTCCCTCCCTCTCTGGGTGTCTCTCTCATATTTGGCTCCCCTATATCACTGTTATAAGTGAAACCATTTGATATTTTTCTCTTTTCTTTCTGGGTTATTTCACTGAGCATGATTCCTTCTAGTTCCATCCATGTCACTGCAAATTGAATGTGTTTATCATTTTTGAATGCTGAATAGTATTCCATTGTGTATATGTACCACATCTTCTTGATCCAGTCATCTATTTTTGGGCATCTGGGTTGTTGCCATACCTTAGCTATTGTAAACAGTGCTGCAATAAACATATGAGTGCATGTATCCTTTTGGATTATTGTTTTTGTGTCCTTTGGGTATAGTCTCAGGAGTGGTATTGCTGGGTAATATGGAGGGTCCATTTTTAGCAGTTTGAGGAATCGCCATACAGCTTTCCATAGTGGAGAGTCTAGTCTGCAATCCCACCAGCAGTGTAGAGGAGTTCCTTTTTCGCCACATCCTTGCCAGCATTTGGTGTTGCCTGTATTTTTAATGCACGCCATTCTCACTGGTGTGATATGGTAGCTCATCGTGGTTTCAACCTGCATTTCCCTGATTATGAGTGATGTTGAACATTTTTTCATGTACCTGTTAACCTTTGCTTTTCTTCTTTGGAGAAGTGTCTTTTTAGCTCTTCTGCCCATTTTTTCACTGGGTTGTTGACTTTGTTTTTGTTGAGTTGTGTGAGCACCTTGTAGATTTTTGTTATCAGACCTTTATTGGTTGTATTGTGTGCAAACATCTTCTCCCAATTAGTAGGGTGTCTATTAGTTTTGGTTAATGTGTGCAGAATTTTTTATTTTTACGATTTTTTGTAGTTTATTCAACAGAGACTGATAAGCATTTGATTTCTATATCTGACTTACAAATAGCATGCAATGAAAGAAAGTACACACATACACTGTGGAATACATTTTCTTTTGAAGAGATACTGAATACCGCTTTTTTATATCGTTTATTTCCCACTTTTATACATCAACTGATTTAGCATCTGAAAAGTCACTATATCTTCACAATCTTGGCAAATAGTAGTTTATGATAAGTGGACTTGCTATCTGAAAAAGAAATTTAAACACTGACTAAATTGATATGTTTGAAACATCACTTATTATAGTTAAATGATGAGCTTTTCTCTTTTGATGTGAAGGCAGAAGATAGATGGCAATAATTATGCAAATATAGCTTCTTTTTCCATTACAATCTTAGTATATTCACTTCTTTGCTCATTTTGCTTCTTGCTGAGATTACTTTTCATTAAAATAAGACTTAATAGTGACCTCTACAACCTTCTCTATCAATAAACTCTCTTCAGTATTTTTCTTTCTTGTTCTTCATTTAAGTTCTGAATGTATTTTTGATGAAGTTTCACTTACATTTTCTAGGAAGTACTAAGTGGTTCAAGACTTTTTTTTTTAAAGATTTATTTATTTATGCATACAAGAATTGGGTGTAGGCCAGAGGTATGGGGTGGTAGGATTCACCAGAGACAGAGTGGAGAGCAGAACAGGCAGATCAACTGAAATACACTGCAGAGGGGAGCAGTGGGAGAAGCAGGAGAGGTCTGCTGTGCCATGTGGATCTCCCTGGCTGGGGATTGTACTTGTGCTGCAGTGGCTGTGGGTAGCTTCATAGTGCTGAGACTTAACCCACTGAGCCACAAGGGAGGCCCTTTTTATTTTGTAATTTCTCCAGTGGACATATGATAACACATGGTTTCTATTCCTACTCACAATTAGGCAATCTTCTTGCTATTATACAAGGTCCCTCCCCCCATTATTCATTATCATTATTTCTGTATGTTCCAATGGTTTTCCTTACCTTCACATACCAAATAAATACAACATAAATAAACCTTTTTAACATATAATAATAAAATTTATTAAGATAATCTTATGTTTAGGTATGTGCCATGCTAGATACCCTACAAGTCAGAAAATTGATTAAAAAAATTAGCAAACAGGGGCCTCGCTAGTGGTGCAAGGGGTTAAAGTCTAAGCCTATGAAGCCATTGGCAGCATGAATTCGATCCCCAGCCACGGAGATTCCCACATGGCCAGCAGACCTCTCCTGTCTTCCCTGCTGCTCTCCTCAGCAGTGTATTTCAGTCTGTCTTCCTGCTCTGCTCTCCACTCTGGTGAATCCTCTCACTGCCCCCCCCCCCGGGTGCACCCCAGCTCTTGTATGCATAAATACACACATCTTTTTAAAAAATTAGCAAACAGTCAACAAAGGGCATAAACATCCAATATTTTGTTTTACCAAGATATTTACTGAATTTAGAAGACTTCTCTGTTTTTCTCCCTTATTTTTCTGCTTTAGTTTCTATAGATTAAAAGTTTCATTTTCTCATCAGATGTGGGAAGTTCTGGGGAATTAAGTCAGGCTTTTTTTTTTTTAATCCATCCTCTTCTAAAAATCTTCCTGAAGGGAAGTGTGACTTGGTTAGATGTGACTAAATCTTATCGCACATTTTATTAACAAGTGAGGATTTTATTTCTTCTATTTTCCTTTATCTGCATTTGCTCAAGGAAAATGAAACAAATTATTCTTTTAAATTTTTAGGTTATTTTAAATTTATGCTCATGAGCTACAGGTATCTAAGTTTTAAGATGACCTCTTATGTTCCGCTTTGGTGTCCGGCTTCTCTCTCTTATGTCCCCACCTCTCTGCATGGGGCTGTTTGAAGCAGTCAGCTGGTGCCTGAGCAGTGGGCTCATTAACTGTGGCTCTGGCAGCAGGGAAGTGATGACATGCTACCCTTTAGTTGAAATATTTTGTTTTGGGGATTCTGCAAGGACTGACTGGCTATTAATAAGACTGGCACTTGCTCAGCTTTCTTTTGAAAAGTGCATCTTGGCATCCTCAATTCCTGACATTTCTATTCCTATAGAGATGGAGGTCTACATGACCTCTGGCAGTTTACATGGTTTTATACACAGCCACAAAAATAGCTGGCCTTGTTACCCTGCACCAATGAATACTGTGATAAATGTCTAAGTTGCATATAGCAGAAACCACATAATTACTGAATGCAAATTAAACAGAAGAATAATTTTATTGTTATACTTGTATGGAGAAAAGCGGGTATTTAGTAATAAAACAGAATTTGATATTTCCAAATTGTAAGTATGAAACAGCAAATCATTCTGCTGTTTACAAATCTTTTTTTTTTCTCTCTTCCAATTTGATATATCCTGATTATATCTTCCAATCTGATTATATTGATAGGCAGTGAAGGGTCTATTCTCTTTGTATGTGTGTGTGTTTGTGTGCATGTATTAGCTGTTCTGACCACTTAAACTCACAAATCCAAGTAATATGTGAAGGAGAATGTAGATATTCTGATTTTGATTTAGAGAACGCCATTGTAGAGTCTAATAACCCATACCTAAGTTGTTTGTTTCTACATGTAGGACTGGGAAATCAAAACATTTTAGATATTATCAAAGATGAATTCAGTACCTCTCAATGATCTCTCATGAAGTTAACTCTAAATAATGAAAGTGGATCAAGTGTTTACATATTTATCTTATATTAGATATGTCAATTGAGAAGAGCGCCTGAAGGCCAATATGTCGTACCATATCTATCAACTATACATGTATACACATAATATATGCAAAACAATAATCATTGTACAAGCTTAAAGTTATGATAGTTCCAATCCAAGTTTTTAATTTATTGAGCACTTGGGTGGATTTATGATTGCCTGTTTTGGAATTAAGTATCAGCATAAATCAGCCTAACCTAAGCAGTTTGTTAAGCATATTAAATAGATGTTCTTAAATTCTGTTAAAATCCCTTATTGTACTTCTGATTTTATATATCTGCTATTTTCATGATACTCTTAATAAGAAAAGAGTAATGAAAGGAAACATTAGTTTAAAATGAATTTAGTTTTTCTTTCATTGTTGATTCTTTTATAAGGGAGCATTTGACTTATTCTGTGCACAAATAGAACTAAACCAAGTTATTAATGGCTCTAAAGAATATCTCAATTCAAACAAAAATTAATTTAGAACACGAGTGAACATTCTTCATAAGAGGAAAAACGCCCAGTTACATTTTTCTAACTGATAGAATTTTGGCTGCTTTGTTACTTAGATTGCAAGAAAAACACAGGTTACTGATTCAAATAAATGTGTAAAAGCACTCAATACCACAAGCAAGAATGACTTTAGGTAAACAACCACAGTATCTCATCAATTATGTTGAATAATGAACAAAGTAGAAAGGTTGAGTCCCTAAAATAGTTTGAAATAATTTCAAGAAATCAGTTTATTGATTACAGTATAGGTGACTACGACCACGTACTAAAATAGATTTTCCTTCCTCATATATTTGGTTCAAAAACTTAAATCTTTTATGAAATATATAATTTCATTCTGTGTGATAAAAGACTATTACTGTTACATAAATGACTTCATAATCAATAATATATTTTAAATTAGTAATGGTCTTAACTATGCACTCTGCAATACTAAAATATTTTTCTCTTTAATTATATACAGAGAGGTAAATAAAACTGCAACCTGGCTAAAATGGAAGTTATATCGACACATGTGCAACTGCTTTTAAATAATCTTACATCTACGATAACAAATATTATTAAAATTATGGGAATTCATTAATATAGTGATCCAAACCTAAAATGGCCTTTAGATTTCACTTTTACCTTCACAGATATTTCATTATTTTTGCTTTACTTGTAACTCATAGTAAGAACAGCAAAACATACTTTAAGTGAGAATTTAAGAACACTGCGGAACTCCTATGAAAATATACTAGTAAGATTAGTGCTTATATTCTGTGTGTGTGTGTGTGTGTGTGTGTGTGTATGCATGCATGTGTGAATAAATGAGTATGTGTGTCTCTGAGAAAGAAAAGTGAGACTGCACAGAGGCAATTATTTTAAGGTATGAGTGCTTATGGATTTTCAAATTCATTTTACTTTCGATTATTCCAAACCTAGAATTCCAGCTGCAAGTAGACAGTTTCGCTGCTTGTCCAATTCGTAAGTGCTGATATTGATAGATAATATGAAGCACAGTGGAGAATAACAAGGAGTATTTACCCTAGCTACCTACCAAGGAAACGTTGAAAAATTCTTATGATTGAAGAGCAACATAAAGTATGAAAAGGAGATTTGACTACATTTTTAAAGATATAAACTATAATTCCCAATTCTGATACCATCTTGGCTTACAACTTTGTTTAAATAACTTCAGCTCCTCGATTTTGATCTAAACATGTCTGTATTTATCTATATATGATACATGTGATATATGTGTATCACCAGTATATGATATTATGTGTGATGGTGTGTAATATATATGGCAAATATAATATATATATATAAAGATTTGATGACAGATATTGCTTATAGTATAGATAATGTAAATTATGGAGTTCAAACTGGTCTTCATGTTCAGGATTTAATGCTTGAAAGAAACATCTAACTCTGGTCTGTCATAAAATATGACACATCATTAATAAAACATTTATGAAATTATAAAAAATATTCTGATTTCAAAATTCAGTCTAAAATTAATAATTGCAATGTAAGGATTCACTAGGTCATAGATTTTGAAAATAGAGAATCATTTTTTAAAAAATACTTACATTTTTGAGTTAATGTAGATTATATTTAATAAGAATTTACAGAAAAGGAATAAAAAGTATCATTGTAAAAAAAGCATCACCATACACAAAGGAGCTATGTGTGACTGTAAAATATATCACTCATTGTCATAGATGAAAGACTAATACAAATATATTCATTAATGAAAATACAGAATAAGAAATTTTAATTTGTTGATAATAGTCTAACTAGGTAGTCTATAAACAGTGCTAGTCATTATTCATTACTTCATTCAGCTTATTCATTATTTTTTAAAAAAATGACATGGACTGATAATATATTAGTTTTAATATGAAGATTAAATTTGAAATAAACAACATATTATTATTGATATAATGAATATTTCAACTCAGAGAATGTTTCTCTCTTGCTTCTCTTAAATAGGCCAAAAAGGCTCACCTGGGGATGATTCTCTCTCTTGCTAAACTTTTCCTTTATTTTGGAGCCAATTAAAAGGCTAGACAAAAAGGGCACGGGTCAGCACTTAAACACCACAAGGGTAGTCACCATAAGACTCCCGTGGAAGGATAAACTGTAAATTGACCGGGATTAGGGACTAGCCGCCCTGCAGCTACAGAAAAGGTCTGGCCATCACATGAGGGACTTTGGTCTCCGAAGAAATACAGGCAACAACAAATGCTGGAAAGGATGTGGAGAAAAAGGAACTCTTCTACACTGCTGGTGGGAATGTGAACTGGTCCAACCACTATGGAAAGCTGTATGGCGATTCCTCAAACTGCTAAACATGGAGCTCCCATTCGACCCAGCAATACCACTTTTGGGAATTTACCCAAAGGACACAAAAACACTAATCCGAAAGGATATATGCACCCGTGTGTTCATTGCGGCACTGTTCACAATAGCAAAGGTATGGAAGCAACCCAGATGTCCAAAAATAGATGATTGGATCAAGAAGATGTGGTACATATGCACAATGGAATACTATTCAGCATTCAAAGAAGATAAACACATGCAATTTGCAGAGACATGGATGGAATTAGAGGGAATCATACTCAGTGAAATAAGCCAGAAAGAAAAAGAAAAATATCAAATGGTTTTAGTCCTATAACAGGACTATAGGGAGGCCGGGTGGGAGAGAGACACTCAGCAGTGGGGGGGAGGGGGGGAGGATAAGGGCACAAAATGGAAGAGAGGAAAGAAAATACAGGGGACCATGGAGATGGATCACGGGTGAATTGGTGGTGGACTGCCCAAGGGGAATACAAAATGTAAAAGACATAAATAACAATTAAAAAAAAAGAGAATACGCACATAGACCATCTAGAAGCCCGTCCAGGGGTTGCCTATAAAGGATTGATCTCCTGGCAGCCTGGGCTGTTTTCTCTTGCTCTAGCCAACTGCCTGTTGTAGGTTTCTTATTGATAAAAGGACAACCTCATATAACTGAAAATTTCTATTGCATCTAGGAACTGTTTTTCCTTTTTATGTACCCAGTAACTCAAAGTATCTCAATTTTCTGTCTGCAGTTCACTGAGTCTTCTCTTTGACCTCTTATTCAGATACTCCAGTATTACCTCTTCATGATATATAGTATATTCAAATATTGCTAGAATAGAAACTTTGCAAATATGTGCCATTTTTGGAACAGTATGTAAATGCTTCTTCAGATGATAATTTCTACTTTTATGTATACAACACGGTGATAAGATATAACTTACTAATTCAGATGTACAAACTCAGGCATCACCCTTGATTTAAATTCTGGCTATCACTGGACTGCCATGCCCCTATGCCAAGTTTTCAGCACCTCTAGATCTCAGTCTTCTTATCTGTAAATGAATATTATAATAGCACCAGTTAAATATGATTGTTGTGAAGAATAAATGGGTAAACAACTGAGAAGTACTTAGCAAAGTGCCTAAAACATGCTTAGAGTGAAATTAATTTTAGTTATTAAAAAAAATCCTAGTGTCTGAGGATGTTGCTAAAGAATTATTCATAATAAAAACATTCAGTTGTGTATCAAACTGAATGTTAACTAATGTTAACAATAGGGAAATTTGTACAGTAAATTGGAAAGTAAATGCTTTCATTCAAGGTAATTTTAGGAAGCCTCGGAGGAATATAAATATGAAGATGGGAACAGAATAATTTTTTTTATATAATAATGGATTATTTAAAAAAAATCTAGCACAGAACTTTACCAGATAAATACACGTGTAGGGCCTCCCTGGTGGCGCAAGGGGTTAAGTCTCAGCATATGAGGCTTTTTGTAGCCACTACAGCAGGAGATCTATCCCTGCCCAGGGAGCTTCCCACAAGCCGCAGCAGCAGACCCCTCATGCCTCACCTGCTGCTCCCCTCAGCAGTGTATTTTGTCAATAGACCAGTTCTGCTCCCTGCTCTGTCTCTGGTGAATCCTCTCACCCCCCACACCTCTGGCGTGCACCCCAGCTCTTGGATGCATAAATTAAAAAATCTTTAAAAAATAAATAAACACGTGTGTAATTACAGTAATGTAAAATGAATTTATATATAATTAATTTTGGAAAAAGAACCAAAATAAAGGAAAACATTTGTTGAAATAACTATAGCAGGCTTAAGAAGGAATTATTTTTTAAAATGTCTTTTGGTTTCCCAATACATTAAACACTTTGGGGCCTACTGTATACAGACATTAGCTTCTTTGTTAAATATGTACCAAATAACATATTTTAAATTCAATGCTTTTGTCTAGATTGTTCAAACATTTGTGTCCACACATATTTATTTAGAGGTCATCTGTGAAACTAATTGAAAATAAACAATGCTTGCCCTGAATATTTAAGTTTTAAATTTCAGTTACTCTAAAAACTGAAATAAAAAAGGAGCAAAAAACAAAATCCTACTATTTCCTAGGAGAATTCTTTCCCTGTCAACCTGTAATATACCTAGTCTTACTGCAATTACAGTTCGGATTACTTTTGTAGGAAAGAATCTTGAAAAAAGAAATTAAATACCAAACATGAATAACTAGATGGTTCCTCAATTTAACATGTTTTAAATGTTTTAATTATAGGATTAAAGTTTTCATATTTGCTAAATTCCATTTAAAAGTATTTTAATCCTTTAATTCTTCAGGTATTATAGAATAACTAAGGTCATATTCAATCAGTCTTTCTAAAATCTTACTCAGTTATGATTTCTCTGTACAAATGGAAAGATAAAGTTGGTGGTGCAGTAACTCACCCAGACAAGTCATGGCTTCTCCATTTCTGCCCTCTTTAGCTTTGTTCTCTATGCTTGTCTTATTACAGTTTCCCCTTCCCTTTTCTTAATACTTCCTCTCTCATCATCAAAAATGTTTCATTTATGTTTTCCTTATGCTGTATGATATTTTTCTCCCAAAAAAACATTTGAAAAAAATCTTGTTTGGTAATGTACTTGTGATTTCAGGAGACATGGTACTTATAGAAAGATCTGTAGTTAAGTTCATTTTCTTAATTACTCCATTATGCATTAGAGATGAATATTTTCCTATAAATGATAAGAGAGCCCATAAAAATCTCCTATCATTATTTATATTTACAATGCATCTAGGAAATGTTTGTGGAGAAAGAAACAGTGATGAACTGCTCTTGGGACTGAGGGGAGATTTATTGAGAGGGAGGGCCTGATATTTCTCAATTAGCAGATAGTAGTAGACAGTACTTATAAAACATTGACTCTGGAAATTGGAAAATATATTCTTTGCACAGAAACCAGGGTTTCCTCTCTATTAATAAGTTGATTAACAATAGAAAGTCATTAACAATAGAAAGTCCATGATTAGTCTCAGGGTTTCTATTAGTCAGACAAGCAAAACATTTATATGTCAATTTCCTTCTTTAATTTAAAAATTGTTCTTGTGGAAAGATAAGATCTTTGTCAGTGTCCTGAAGTTATTTGGTACTCATTTTACTAAAAAAATATATGGTATGATATATTTTATTGTTTATCATCATTCTTATTATGAATTATTAATTTTATTGTAAGCTAAACCAAAGATTCTTGTAATTGAAATCACCTTTGCATCTTTCACCGAATCAAAACTTGCTTTTGAATTTTTGCATAATATTGCCTTATATTTTTTTCCAGTGGAAAATTTTTTAATGATTATTTTTTTGCAATAACATTGGTTTACAAAACTGCATATGTTTTAGGGGACTGAGTTTACGTCTTTTCAGATGTATGTTACCACACCACAGCGACCAACAAAGTGCATAGTCCTTCATCAAAGAACATAGAACTCCCTCCCCACGTTGTTCCCCATTCCCACCCTCCCACCTTTGTAGCCTCAATTCTACAGTCCTATTTCTAGGAAATAAAAACTTTGAGATACCACATCACACCCACTAGCATGGTTATAATCAAAGAGCCAGAGGACAACGAATATTGACGAGAATGTGATTACATCAAGTGCACTGCCTCATACATTGCTGTAAAATGGTGCAACCACTTTGAGAGTTTAGCAGTTTCTCAAGTAGTGAAATATGGATTATAATATAATCTTATGTGCCAAAATTATTTTCAGCACTCTGATACTAGACTCATAAATTATTTTCAAGTGACCTAGAGCTTTGTGAAGCTGTATCTTCAGAATACTTGGCAAAAAACAGTTACGGCAAGTTATAAGAAATGCTTCCCATCTTGTATTATGTGACTTTCTAGCAGCTAAATGAGCTGGACCTGGAAGATTTCAGTGACCAGATTAACTTTTCATCTTTCATTCCTGCATAATTTCTAACCGAAAAAAGCAATCGGCCATAGATATTTCAGGATCTGAAGGAAGACAGGTAGGTCTTCAGGTTAAATTAGAACTGAGGCTGGATGAAACTGATTATAGTAAAATAGACTCTTAATTATAAAACAAAATGGCATTTAATTTTCCTATTGATTTATAAGGTTTTGGCATTTAGCCTCATGTAATCCATGACAATATACCACTGAATCTTTCACAATTTTTTCAAATCTTTAACTCAGTCTCAGCCTTCACCATTCATTAAAGCCCAATTGCAATATAATTCTTTTGAATTTTCAGCTTCTGTCCTTTCTTATACATCCTATTTCATTCAGCGTGAACATTTCTCCAATATAAAGTTGCCTGCTAGACATCCATACACTCAAATGTCGCAACCTATACCCCCATATTGTCTGACAAGGTCACTCTATGGGCGGAGCCTTCAAAGAAGTGTTCCCAAAGTCAGGATGCGATATTTCTTCTTGCAAATAAATTTAAGTATAATTTCAGGAGAACAGTAACTAAGTTTCTCCACCATGCCTGCATGCATTGGCCTTACTCATTAGCTCCTGGCAGCGAGATATCCTTGAAACAATGAAGTGTCCTTGCCCGGTCAAGGGTTAATGTTTGAACAAAGAACAACTAATCCCTTCCCCTATTTCTCTTCCTGGCCTGATAAAATCAGCTTATATTAGTTCCTCCAGAGATTAGT
>PVIJ01006138.1:81167-95530 GCA_004024925.1 Scalopus aquaticus
TGATTTCCCCTCAAACTATGTAATTGATTATGTATTTGAATATCTGTAATCACCCTGTCATTGCCAGTAGTTAATTCTTCTTATGCTTTAAAAACCCTGTTCTCCAAGAATAAAGTGGAACGGCCTGATCAGACTCTCTGGTGTGTGCTGTCTCTCGCTCCCCACCTTCTTCTCCCCACTCGCTCCCCACCCCCTTCTCTCCACTGAACCCACCACCGCTGATGCTTTCCCCACCACCCCCGGGAACCCAACCTCGGTCGGAGCCGGCCTCCGACACTCAAAGCCTCTAATAAAGCTTTCACCAATTGAACAACTCTATATCTTGCTCTGTATTCTAGCCATGCAAAGACAATACAGACGTCATATATTAGCTTTTAAATATCTGACAATAATGCAGAGTCAAATATATTGTCTTTCATTCAAATGCAAGGATTTAAAGCAAGGATTAACATATTTTTTATGTACTTGATCTGACAAATATTGATAACAATATGACAGGCTATTTTTTTTTTGCTTCAGTGCATAAAAGTCTATAGCAAATTGTATCTTCACTTAGGATTGAAACAGGTACTAATATAAAGTGATCCTTCTTTCATTTGCCATTGTTGCCTTAAGTCTTACTTCCATGGATGTTAAAATTATAAATCTGCTTTCCTTTGGTCATTAATTGGTACCTATTTTTCTTAGACTTCAGTACCACAAAATTTTTTATTTACAGTTTATCTCACTATGTATGGCCATTTTAATTGGAATTTCAAAGACAGTTAAACTGTATCTGATTACTTGCCAAAGCCTGAATCCAGAAATACTCATAAATTAAATACTTCAGTGTGGGTTTCTTAACTCCTGTTTTTCTAACTCTCCACAAATTTTTAGTTTTTATGTAAATGTCAAATCTACTTCATACTTCTCTTCTTTACAGGGCAAATAATTTGATGAAGTATACCAAAGGAAAAAAAGGACTTACATGCTTGTCCGAAAATATAAATTCTAGTTGCCTGTACTCCAAGACCTATAAAAAGTTTTGAGAGAGGTTATATTTAAAGAAAGTTGTGTAAAGATGGTGATGTTGTTATTAAAAGGCATTTTCTTTGATTTAGGTGCATCATTGAACATTAGTATATAGATCCTTAAGGGATTACTTAACTGGAATAATATCTTATGGTGAAATATTGACTTTCTTCATTATTACAAGAAGTGGCAGAAAAACACTTTTGTACTTCATAAAAGATTATTTCAAAGGTATAAAAAATATTCCCAATGAAACTGAGAAAATTCATTACAACCAGATCCTATTAAAAATTTATTTCCCCAGAGATTTTATTCCTCTAATATGAAATGTCTAGCATTGTTTTCCTTTTATTCTGGTTATCAATAAGCTTACATCCAAATTTTATGTTTGACCATTATGCTGGAGAAGGTAAATGTAGGTAGTGTTCTATGTGGGTAGTAAGTGCTGAAATATCCATAAACCAAATTGAGAGAATCTTTGGGCATTGCTATTTGCTTGTTTCATCTGTGAGCAAATAAAATTACAATGTGTCAGTTGAAAAAATAAAATTGAAAAATGACAGCTGGAGAATGTAACAGAGCAAAGTCATTATTTACCCTATTAGAACACATTAAAAAAAGAAACATTTGATATACTCATAAATCTTTATCTTGAATTATGTAAAAAAAACTGCCTCACACTTGTTATGAAGAATAGAAACAGCTATTTTCTTATAAATCTAAATAAAAGGGAAAAACTGCAGTTGTGTGTCATCAATGTCAATCATCTTGATGCAGAAGAGGGAGATGGATCAACCTAAGAGAAAGGGACACCAGGCACATCATATCCACAGTGCTCTTTGTACCGGCACTTTCTAATAAATTTTGTATGCCCAGTTCTTCCAGAACTTTTAACTCTTTAAAGGACAGTGATCTGGTGTCTAGAAAGCCAAGAATAAAATTCTGGTAAAATATTATTACTTAAATTTATTCAGTGTAAAATTAAATCTCTCTGAAAGATCACTGAATGATAAGAAAAATACTCTTAATATATGTTAAAAATTTGATTAATTGTAAAGCATTCCCTCTTATGAATATGTAGCTCATTGGTAAGACATAGCTTAATAATTTTACCACTTCTACTCTTATGTTTTTGTATTTTATTAACTTTTACCACATGAGATTTTTTTTGTAGCCATCTGAAAAATTAGGCAATACTTATACTTGCTAATGGCAAACCATAGATTAGTATGATATTAGGAGCAAGCCAATAGGACATATTGCAACACTTAAGTAAATAAATAAATCAGTTGAAAATAAATATGTCAAATAAAATAAGTAAAAAGGACATTGTATCTAAGCAGCCATGTCTATTTAATCATCTCTAGAGTGTTCTGTGGCTCTTGTCCACAGCTTTAAAGAAGTATGAATAACCTCTTTAACTTTGAAATAGCTTAACGTAAATTAAAGGTAAAATCACTTATCACAAAAATTAATAAAATTTACATGTTGACTTTAACAAAGAGAGGCCTCCCTGGTGGCACAGTGGTTGAGCGCTGTGTTGTGGAGCTTCGGCAGCACACGATGTGAGTTCAACGCCCGGACGGGGAGAATCCCACATGGTGCGGCAGACCTCTCCTGCCTCGCCCGCTGCTCCCCTCAGCAGTGTGTTTCTGATCTACTTGTTCTGCTCCCCACTTTGTTTCTGGTGGAACCGCTCACCGCCCCACACCTCTGGCCTGTAGCCCAGCTTGTATGTATAAATAAATAAATCTTTAAAAAAAAAAGGGGATGATCTAGAATAATTAAAAAAAAATTCTAATATCATAAAAAAGTAGTGTTATCTTGTGGGAAGTTTTAAGTTAACAAACAAAAAAGATTAGGGAAATTTGGGTTGCATCCAAACCCAGCAATTTATTTTCTTGGATCCAGACAAGAGGTTTATTGTGAATAAGACAGGAAAACAGTGGTCTATTTTTAGCAAAGATTAATAGCTCTCACTCATTCCCAGGTCTTTATTTCAAGGATTATGTGATTTACCATAATCATTGTAGAATTCCTTTATAACTAAATATCAGAAACATCTAGAACAGGTTTTAGAAAGAGTATTATTAAAGTTTAGTTAGTAGATGAACTACTTTTAACAATTCCAGAACACAACTTGAAACTCTAAACAATCTGGTGATAATTGAGGAATAAAGTAGAAGGTCGGTCAAGTTAGAACATTCTGAATTGGTGACAGTAGTGATACCAATGATAAAACATTCTTTACTATGTTATAAAATAAGATTTGAAATCACAGATATATTAATATAGTATGAGGATTATAATAATTTAGAAACTCAAAGGACTCTGAATCTGAATGTTCATGAGAACAGTCTGGTAGTGGAAACTATGCAAAAACAATGAAGGAAATTGCAAATAAGAGTCTCCTTCCAGGCCTCCCTGGTGGTGCAGCGGTTAAGCACTGCGCTGTGGAGCTGTCGGCAGCGGCAATGCGAGTTCGACGCCCAGCCAGGGAGAATTCCACATGGCGCAGCAGACCTCTCCTGCCTTGCCTGCTGCTCCCTTCAGCAGTGTATTTCTGATCTGCCTGTTCTGCTTCCCGCTCTGTCTCTGGTGAACCCTCTCGCAGCCCCACGCCTCTGGCCTGTACCCCAGCTTGTATGTATAAATAAAAAACAAATCTTAAAAAAAAAAGAGTCTCCTTCCATACATTATCCAGATCTACTAAAGAGGTGTCAATATATCCCTATTCTTTATATGATAAAATTCTAACTTAAATTCAAAGATAATGACTTCTTTCCTGCTCCAAAAGATGTTCTTCTTGCTCAAGAAATTTATTGATAGAGGCCTAGTTATTCACGAGTCTGTGAGCAATGAAAGTGCCAGTGTTTAATTTATGCTTAGTCAGGAGACAAAATAATGAAGACTTGCATAATGATTTTACAATGAAATAAATCTTCAAAACTACAATATTCTTACAGATGATATGCAAGTGATTTACTTTCAGATTGTGGACGTAAATATTTGTCATCAAATAATCTAATTTAAAAGAATAGCTAAAGGGATTCTGAAATGTAAAGAAAATGATAAAAGGAATCAAAATTATAAAATCTCAATGAAGATTTTAGTGTAAGAGTTCTAGACAGTAAGAATGTCAAAGCTTGAACCTGTGATTTCAACCCAGAACAGAAAGGAATAAGAACAGTGAAGAAGACACAGCCCCCACCGGTGGGCTCCCTGGTTAATGGAGTTTATTATGTGAGGAAACTGGAAGAATATGGCAGAATTCCATTATATTGCCTTCCTACCTGAACAGACTATATTCTTGCATAGTACAGCAACAGCAACAGTGTACTATTGAATGGTCCTCTGTGAATATGAGTGTTTAATTTTAGAATGTTGGATTGCCTCAAATAGTCTACTTGACTTTATTTAAAATCCCAAATTAAAGAGTTCCTCCTTCTGTTTTTATCAACAGTGCATGTTGTGAATGACAGCTGTCTCACCTTACAGTTAAGATTCTGGTTTCTAGAAGAAAGACAAGAAAGGCTTTATTTCCTAATACAACTAGCCTACAATGCTTTTCATTCTACCTTGAAAATGATAGTTTCCAGAGTCAATAGTTTTGAATCATGTGCAGATAGGCTATTCAACTTCATCTGAACCGACTTATATGTCAGGTAACATATAATTTTAATTCAATTAACTACTTTTATCAGTAAGTTTTTTCATGACATTTGATTAAATATGTGGTTTCTTACAAAAATGATCAAAATCATGGTAACTTCTGTTTTTTTAATATAACTCAACAGAAAAGTTCTGGCTAGTCAATATAAAAATATTCTTCTGTTGCCTGTTAAAATTCACAGGTAGAACCCAAAGGAAATGAATAATGAGATGAAAATATACACTTTGTGCTATAGATAAGATCTCTTGCTGTTCTGATTTGCTGTAAGAATTGTTTGTCGTGAGGATCCTTGACACTATGACACATCTAGGACATTAGACCACCTGCCTTCCAACATGGGGACTGGGAAAGCGACAGCCCTCCGGAATGCAGTTTTTAATTGTCTTGATAAAATTCTATGCTAAATGATTACGAGTTACTGTGACTACTGGTCACAGAATGCTCTTGCAAGATTTCACCCCAAAATAGTTTTTATTTCACTGATGGGAATAGGTTTATAATCATGGATAGGACTCCTAGCCCTCATCTGCTCTCAGAACTACTGGTCTTGGGTGGAGGTGAATATAATTGAGAAACAGTTTTATAAATGATTTTATAGTTTGGTTAGCACTGACATCATCTAAGGCATAGCTGGCATCTTAATATTCTAAAATTCTTCTGCTTTACTGACTGAATCTGGAGTTTCCCTTCACATCTGTAAGTTTCCTTTCACAGTGAAAGCCTCAATATGAAACATTGGGTCCTGTCAAAATACAGACTACCGTTGATGCTCCTTATTATTATAGGGGCAGATTGCAACTTCATTACTGTCTATAGGTCTTTTGTTGGACTCCGTGACTTGATCCCTCTCTAAATAAAATCAATTCGTTGAAGATCTTGGTACATGTTTCTGTAAGATTGGGGCAAAGGGCAAATTACAGGAACTACTCAATATCAAACTCTTAAGCATCTCTTCTTGATGGTGATTACTGAATTAATTCAAATGACTTCATAGTTCCGTGCTTAATCAAAATTAATGAATTCATCACCAGTGCACTGATTTATTTGTGTGATTAGAACTAAAAAGGTCATTCTCATCATTTTTCACCTCTTTTAATCTTTGGTTCTCTATTAAGGAGAGTAGACTTAATGCCTCTTGAAAAGAGATGTTTCTTTTCTTTGTGTGAATCATTTTAATTTTGGTGGATAGATTTTACTCATCTTTACAGGGCACTTAAAAAAGAATATACTACAAGGGATAGTTAGTGTATATCTATTTTCTCTAAAAAAAAAAAAAAGATATGATTTGACTGTCAAATTTGATTGCTCCCAGAAAACTATATGTTCAATGTCAGTCTAATTCAAATGTTTCTATCATTCTATACTCAGAGCTTCAAGTTCTTCTCCTTCCTAGCTCACTGAGGAATAGAGCATCCTGGCTGATAGCATTTTCATTGACAGTGTTGATGGGTGTTGTAAAACTATGCTAAAGTTCATTGATAAAAGTAAGTCTTCCAATGTGCAGCTGGTGAGGAAATTGGGAATATCTTACATTTATAATGTGCTTTTTAAATTTCAAATATTTTTTAATTTTTAGTTTTCCAGTACATTCTTCCATATAATGCCTGAGAACTTATAAATAAGTAATATGTCTTATTATTGTTTTATACGATATTGCAGTTGCAGTGAGAATCTGGAATGTCAGACTGTTGACCAGGTTTCTTTGCTATTATATTAAATGTCTTTTCAATAGTGTAATGATGATGGCCTACATTTTTTTAGAACATTTTAAGGTTCAAAAAATGTCTATAATTACATTAAAACCTAATTTTGTTCTTAATCAGCTTAAAAAATATGTTAAAATATAACACATCTACAGAAAAGCATTAAAAGTAAGCAACTTAGATTTTCACAAAGTAACACACAGTATAATATTTATCATTCATGAGAAAGAATGAGTCCTTCCAAATCGCCTATTTAACCACTGCTAGCTACTTTTCCTAATGTTTACAATCTTAATGAAGGTAAAATTTACATTAAATAAAAGGCACTGTTTATTTGTTCAATTCCAAGGGACACAGCTGTTACATATATTAATGTAATGTTGCAACCATTACCCAAACAAGATATAAAACATTTCCATCATATCAATAAATTCCCTAACTCTCCTTTCATATCAATACCTCTTATTGATTCAGGCAATCACATTTTAATTTACATCAGCATGGATTTTTTTCCTTGCTCTTTCATGTATATAAATGGAGTAACAATGCATGCTCTGTGTGCATATATGTGTGTAAAAATGTGTCTTCTTTAGTTCAACATATACTTTTTGAGTTTCACCCATTTTATTGCAAGGGCAATTAGTCTGTTGCATTTTTTTCATTGCTGAAATCCACTGTGTGACTATATCACAATTTGCTCATTCAGTGTTCACTGGATGTTATTGGGTTATTTCCAGTTTTAGGATATTATAAAAAAAAGATTGCTGTAGACAGCCTTACATGTGTCTCTAACTAACAAATATATTTGTGTGTCTTGGATAAATGTCTAGAAATATAATTGCTGTGCCAAAGTTGTGAAGCAAGTATTAGCAATAGTTCTAATCCTTCAAATCTAAAGGAAGATCAATGTAGAAGCAAATGTAATTATTCTACTATATGTTATAATCTAAATTCTAATTAAAAAAAAAATGAGAAGGCATTTTTAGTAACAGTGATCCTTATCTGTTCCCGGATACTGGAAAGTTTCACAAATCTGCAGTATGGAATGACAGAATACAGATTGCCACTATTTTTCTTATAAATATGGGTGGAAAATTAACATTTCTTAATTATCTCCTATAAGTGAAAAATGAACATTTCTTAATTATCTCCTAGTAGCATAAACCAAGTTATACAGTTTAAAAACCATCAAAGACAGCTCTTTCATTCTACAATATCTCTAGAGAGTAAAGAAGAAATAGATGGCATATTAGTTTCCTATTGTTTGAAATAGCAAATTACCGCAAGTGTATTGACTTAAAAGAGCATAAATTTATTATCTTACAGTTTTATAGATCTTAGTTTTATTTATGTCACATCCCTGCTTTTGTGCATTTTTCAAATATAGTCGACAAGCCTATCTATTTAATCTCAAAATCTATCCCAATAGATCACCTGATTGCCATATTTAAGCTTATCTGTTTCCATTGTATTTTAAGGACTAACAATCAGGGTAAATTACCCCTTCTAGGAGAACAACTTCTCTCCCTACATATTTGTTTGTTTGTTTGTTATTAGAGGCCTGGAGTGACCAAACAGTAGCTATAGTTCAAAGTTTAAGTCACTATCTACATCCCCTATAGAAACATGTACATTCTAAGGGCTAGAACTTCCAAAACTGCAGAGCTGTGAAGGCAAGCATTAAAAATTCTCCAAGTGAACCACTGGAGTGATAATTAACAGCATCTCTTGTATTTTTACCTTTGGCTACGAGACTCAAGTTTTTATTGGAGAAAAAAAATAATATGGTAATATAAATTAATTGTGTGTCAATATCAGATTTATCAAAATCTTGCATGGTATCATCTCAAAGCTGTACTTTAGTTTTACCTGTGAAAGGCTCTGTCACTCCTAAACTTCTGGTGGTGACATCTGTAGTAGGAACAATGGAGCCCATGGTTGTGTGCCCAATGCACCTCCTTTGTTGCAAAGCAGGTACATTGCTCTAATGTATTGATTCCATGTCAATGAATTAAAACTTTCCGTAAAATGGTGCTTGAGAAATGGAGCTTCCTAAGCCCTTATAGGAAAAAAAATACACAGTCATTTTTTTTTTTCAAGATAAATTATTTTCCCTTCCAGGTTGGAAAGGAAATAAGGCAATCAATATGTAACTGTTACTTTTTTGGTGGATAGTGTCATATTGGTCTCTTTTGCTGGCAGTTTGAACCTTCAGCAAAGAGAAAATGCATATCAATTGTGCGTCTGTAAGCCATGCATTTCTTTTCCTATTCTCTACTCTAAATGGGAGAAAACAACCACTGGACAGCCCAGTAGATGAAGCATGTGCCAGGCCCTGAACATGACTACATTTAATTGTCCCCTGTGTTCTCTCATGCTAACAGGGAGACCATGTTATGGGTAACAGACACCATTGCAAACAATCTAACAGTTCTTAAAATGGGGGTGTCTATATGCGTTCATGGATGCTTAATTAACTCAATATAAATTGGAAATCCATTACCATACACATTTGCAATGGAATTATCGAGTTTTTCTTCCTGGAGACGTGAATTCTCTTACCGTGGATAGGCCTAAGATGGGAAAACCAATTTATTCTGGAAACTGGGAAATACATTGTGAAGCCATGTTTAGAGGAAGTTGCCCGAGGCCTCCTAATCAGTCATTCTTGCTTCCTTTTGATTTTATAGATTCAGCACAACCTTGCTGGCTGGCTGTCTTTGTTGCCTCTGGGGATAACATTTTCTTTTACTATCTCTAAATGTGTGTTAGAATTACCTAGCTGCTAGTCACCCATATCTTTCATTACTCCTATCTTTTTTCTGATGATTATCTGCTAGGACTTTGCCTCTGATTTCTGGATTCTATTATTCCTATATCCATCAGGGAGATGGAATCGGTCTTTAATAACACCGTCTGCCTTCATCAGTGTTTTCAGAGAGAACAGTTATCTGGCGACTCTTCCTGAAACAAATTTCTTAAAACTATACCATGGAATATAGAAAGGCTTATCTAGACTTAGATGGTATATGTGCTGCCCAAGTGACCACTCTCTAGACTTACATGGTATATACATTATAGCATGCTGCAATCAAGATAATAAACATATCCACCACCCCAAAAGTTTGATTATTCCTATACAAGTCAACCATACCAGCAGCACGACCACCACCTCCCATCTTTAAACCAGCATGGAACTGCTGTTTACCACTGCAGTGCTAGTGGTTGCACTCTTTTGAATTTTAAATGGGATATTTCACAAGGTAATTTTCTGGGGTGAAAAAAATATTGTAAATCTACAATGGAGGTTACAGAACTTAAATACTTGTCAAAGCTCATAAAAATGTACATCTGAAAAGGGAGAATTTTACTGTATGCAAATTTTACTTCAAGAAGACTAACATAAAAAGATTAAATATTTAATAAGTTTAAAAAGCAATTCTAATGTAGTCTAAGGCCACACTGCTAAAAAATGGTGGATTTGGGGAGCCCATTCAGTCTGACTCCAGAGCTTAGTTTTAACCCACCTTAATGACTATATAAATTTATTTTATTACATTAATTTAATGTACTAATTTTCAAAATTCTCTCATTAGGAATTAGAAATGTCAAAACTTCTACAAATCATTACAGCAATGAGATCCTTAGAAACTCTCATGAAAATGATAAACCTCACAAACATAAGGACTCTGATGGGAAATTTTGTGACTTCTTATTTCCGAACCTCAACAATACATAAACAATAACTGTTATAAGTATTTCACTTTAAAAGTCTTATTTTGTCAAGTTTTTAAAATACAAAATTATATGTGAATATTTAAAAATTCACATTAATCTACATCAGATATCATAGTTGTAACAACCAAATTACACACAGTCTTAGACAATAGGTTCCTCAGAGACTATTGATCTAATGCCATTAACAGTTAAAATAATCAAAGTCCGTAAACTTATTTGACTTCTCTGATATCACACAGAAGCTCAGCTGCCCAAAAGGTGACTTTAAATCCCAAATTCTCTGATTCTGACAAATACTGTTTTCATTCATATATAATAATCTTAGCTCTGGGAGCAAGTGCCATTTATAGTATTTGAGAAGAGACAGAACAGTTTAAGTATGAAGTATGAAGTTCATCAATTTGAAGAGCTACCATCCACACTGATTTCTGTATTCATTGTATAGGTACTATATGCCAGTTGACCATGAAAAGTTGGCAGGAGATGGAACACTGGAAGAATTATAAGTCAACCTGATAAGGAAATAAGAAACTTCATCAGAATCATGTTATGGAATATTGAACAACTCATTTAACCTCATTTCTGCTGAAGACTAAAACTCAAGTTATGCATCACTGAACAGGGATGAGAGATGAGATCTCATTACTGAACTTATGTAAAAGGGCAGATGTGCTCATTAATTGTCTTTCTGTGTAGTGAGTTTGCTTCTTACATGTCAGTTGTTTATTCATCTTAATGCCTTGAAGGATATTGCTATCAGAGTAGAACTTTACATACATTGTATGGCTATTTACTAAGTATACCATCCACATTAAATCTTATTTCAGACAAAGTAATAATGTGTACATATTGTTAAATGATTTTCAAAATAAGTTTTGACATTAGATATTAAAGTTATACCAACTTCTCCTGTAGTGATGGGGAAAGCTAGAGAGGTGGATGACTTTTAAAATTTTGAAAGGCTAAGCTTTACATTAAAGTAAAATAATTAAATAAAAGTATTGAGTAGGAAGGCAATTCATGTATCCAGTCCACTTACATGCTTATGTAGGATAAAAATTTAATTCGTGTTCTTCGCTAAATCACAGACAGCTTGAGAAGGGGGTTCATTGTACAGCATAGAAACAGATAAATTATTGGTAATTATAATATTTTTCCATTATACCAAAAAGGAAAACCATGAACAGTGCCCATCATTTTTGTATTTACCAAAATGATGTGGAAGTTTTATCCTCCAGTGCCTCAGAATGTGACTGTATTTGAAAATAAGATTATGACACATGTAATTAGATAAGATGAAGTCATATGGGAGTAGGATTGGCCCTGAACACAATATGACTCCTCTCTCCTTTTAAGAAGAGACAAAAGAGAGACACATGAGGGAAGTTCAGCAGTGACAATGAGAAAGACTCTGAAGCTGCTGCGGCTGCAAGTTAAGGACCCAAGCATTGACTGCAGACCACCAGGAGATAAGAAGAGAGAAGGAAGAAGAATCTCCTACAGGTTTCATGGATCATTTTCCTGCCAACACCCTGGCTTTGAAATTCTACTCTCCAGACTGGTATACACTAAATTTCTGTCATCCGCTTACGGTACTTTGTTACGGCAATCCTAGAAAACTAATATACTTCTCTTATTCAGCAGGCAGAGCTAAAGAGTTATATGTAAGAAAAATATTATTTTCATTTTTTAAAATAATCTGGAAATTTATAGAATGCATTTTGCACACATTCATTGCTAATGAGTTTATATATTTTTTTCTCTATGTATCATAATGTTTTCTTAGAACCTTGTGGACCCAGGGAATGACTTCCCCTTTCTGGGCAAGCAAATTCCTAGAGATAAAGAACAACTTACTGAGACCTTGCTTTTGATTTGCAAGCCAACAAATCCAAAGTCCATAACACCAACATCTCCTTTTTCAAACTCTCAAATATCGAGCCAGTATTCTCCGTGCCCTGAATCACCCGAGGGCTGGATACCAGGCGAAAAGAGACGGTATCTTTAGCCGGATCCCCCTGAAATTCACACTCTACCATTCTAAACTTACTCAGCATATTTACCCTAATTTTTCCATTCCCTTCAGTGGAAACCATAATAAAGAATCTCACCCTTCCTTTTTCCTTACTCCTTCTGCCTTCTTATTAACTCAGGTGCTTTTCCATATAGTTCCACATGTTATTATACAACCCTCCTTTTTTAGAACTCTACGAAATTAAATCTTCTTTCAATACAGTTGTCTCTGTCTGTCCCCTTACTGTTTCTGACTAAAACAAGACCTTGGATACATTTTAAAACTTGCATTTACTCTCTGCTATAAATTAACCAAATTGGTTCAACAACTTATCACTTAATGATGGGAAATGTGTTCTGAGAAATGCACTGTTAGACTATTTTAGTCATATGAGAACATCATAGAATTTAACTACACAAACCTAGACAGTGTAGCCTACCACACACCTAGGTTAGATGGCATAGCATATTGGGGCCACTTTCTCCTATACAAACTGCCACTGACTAAAATATTAAGTAGCTCATGGCTGTATAACTGACTAAAAAGTTTATTATATACAAAGATTTCCCAAGAATCTGGAAAGCTTTGCATTATATCCAAGCAATGAATGCAGTGCAGAAAAAGGAACACACAGTGGGCCTAAAAGAACGTATCACTGGGAGTCAGGAGATCCAAAGCCCAATATCCACCCTGGAAGAGCACATCATACTATTTTTTATATCTGTCCACTTTCTTGGACTCTTTCAAATTCGGACCATCTTCATTCTCTGTGTAAAAAGATGTCCCTACTCACCACAGGGCAAAGTGAAGTTATAATTTTGTGTTTTCTCCTATATAATGGAATTTTCTCTCCTTTCACATATCATTGTTAAGTATTGCAAAATGGTCATAAATGTGTATTTTTGTGTGTGATATATGTAATCACTAAATATGTGTATGGTATTAAATAGTATTAAATACTATTTGGAAATAAAGTATAAATGCATGAGACTTATTTTATAAACTTAGGTAAATTAAGACCTACAAGTTATTTTATGATATTCTCAAGACTATATTAGATGGTTTTAGTATGTGTGTGTATGAATATATTATAACCCTATAGATTTAAACTATAGGTAAATAGTATTTTTCTTTAGTGAGATAGACTATTACTATTTTTCTTCTGAAAGTCAGAATTTTCATTTTGAGTTTTGATTTTCACACTGGAAATGTAATCTTAGCAAAGTTAATCTGTTTATGAAATTGACCTGTTTCAAAGCGTTTAATATACGGACAGTAGCCTTAAAAAGTATCTCAAAAAACAACTTTTTTCGTATTTCTCCAAAAATGCACTTTATCTTGAGTATTTAAAGTGTGTAGAATGTACTTTAGTGTATTAAGATAAGTAGAAAAAACTTTGCTTAGTAAGCTATATTTGAAAAGTGAGAGAAAATGTGCAAGGAAAAGTTATTTAGGCATGTCATTCTTGAAGGCTCAGATTCATGTAACTAAGATTTCAGAAGTATAGTTAATCTGAATTCTTGAAACTTCTACCATTTTATTATAGCTAACATGAGTGTTATTTGCCAAAATCAAGTTTGACCAGTGTCACCTCATATTTATTTCTAAGATATGATCTGTACTAAATTTGAGGAAACAAGATTACTTCTATTACCTAGTCACTTGAAAATTTCAATGTTCCTGCTTTGAGGGGTGTAACTTTGTAATTCATGTAAGAAATTAGCACACACTCGATATTACTTCACCTATTAACAAGTTTCTTATCAAAATATTAATGTCTTTATACATCTAAAAAGCAGATACCATAATTTCAGATTTTATCTTTAAAGTAACTCATCTTTTAAATTTAATTTTGTATCATTGCACTATTTTCCATAAATACTTAAAATTCTGAATCTTTGAAAATGAAAATTGTTTTATCTAATAACTTTTTCAAAACATATTAAGAGCCCAAAATGTATCATAACAAAAATGAATCATTAACTTCATATCCCTTTAAAAAAAGTCACTCACTGAATATTACCTAATATGTTAATTTGGTGTACTTTCATAAAAGATAAAGTCAGTCAAAATTTTAAGCTACTAATTAGACTTCAGGTATTTTTTTTAATTGTTATTTATGTCTTTTACATTTTGTATTCCCCTTGGGTAGCCCACCACCAATTCACCCGTGATCCATCTCCATGGTCCCTTGTGTTCTTTTCTATTCCATTTTGTGCCCTTA
>PVIJ01006139.1:0-30911 GCA_004024925.1 Scalopus aquaticus
CCCAAAAATAGATGACTGGATCAAGAAGATGTGGTACATATACACAATGGAATACTATTCAGCATTCAAAAAAGACAAACACATGCAATTCGCAGCAACATGGATGGACCTAGAGGGGATCATGATCAGTGAAATAAGCCAGAAAGAAAGAGAAAATTATTGAATGGTTTCACTTATAACAGGAATATAGGGGAGCCAAGTAAGAAAGCGACATTCAGCAGGGAAGGAGGGGAGGGGGAGGGCTGAAGAGGGGGGAAGAGGGGAGCACGAAGGACTATGGTGATGGCTCCACGGGTGAACAGGTGGTGGGTAACTTATGGGGAACACACAATAACGTAAAAGATACGAATAACAAAAATAATTATCTATTATATTTAAAAAAAAAAAATTTGCCAGGGCCCATCTGACCAAAGTCAATCTCCTTGACACAAGAGGCCTTTAGTGACTGTCATCCAACTTCATTTCCCATTGCTTCCACTGCATCCCCACACTTACATAGACCTCACATTCACCAACACCAACCATGTGGATTTGCCCAGAGATGCTTATCTGTCTTGCTGTTTTCATGCCTGTCTGTCTAGAACATCCTCTAACTTGCCCATGGGGTAAAATGCTGAAAATCGAGTCATCATCTCAGAGAAGGTCTTCTCTTCTGTCCTCTACCCCACCTTCCACCCACAGAAGTAATCACTCCTCAGTCCTACTTCTCCAGCTCTACTGTCACTAGTGTGTCATATTTATACATTCACCTGTGTGTATCTTCCCTTAACCATGAGTTTACTCACTCTGCATGCTCTACAGCTTCCTCCAGGTCAGTACAGAGCAAGGGTCACCATGTCAACACCATGATGCTTAAAACCTTAAGCACAGGTTGAGCTGCCAGCGGATGCTCAGCAGTAGAGTCAGTCATCACAGCGTGCTCTACCTTGAAGCTCATCTTCAGGTTGTTAAGGTAATATAGTTATAAAACTGAGCTACTAAGTTCCTCTAATTTAGAAATACTACCAAGTAAAGTGGAAATATTAGGACAGCATAGAGCTTCTGAAATTTAATGTGCACAAGAATCACTCAGCAAATCTTGTTTAAAATGCAGATTCTGGCTTAGCAGTTCTGGCATTTCTAATAAACTCAATCCCAGGTGAACCAGCTGCTGGTCCATAGTACATCTTGAGCCACCAAGATTTATAGATAATCAAATTTAGCTGGGTTTGGGGGTTGAGAGTAGGATAAAATTAAAGCAGAAAACTTACAGGTCAACATTTTAAAATTCTAAGACCCTCTCCCCCTCAAAATCAGTTGAATTACGATATCCATGATGGAGAAATGGAAATTGACTTCCAAAACTGGTATTTTAATGTAACATTTCAAAAATCCAAATATTAAGTAACAAAGAAAATTTAAAATATGTATATGTTCTGTAAAGTTATTAATAAAAGCCTTCTGCATGACTGATATCATCCTCATTTTTTTCTAGTAGTTGAGATGTGTAGAGATGGAAGTTCAAAAAGTTGGGGCAGGGAGAAGTTATTCAATGACAATTTTCAACTGTTAAAGTTTTTGATTTGATAAGAAAAAAAGTGAATTACTTGGTTTTTTTAAAAGAACCTTTCTTCTCTAGAAGTTTCTATGGTTTATTTTAATATTTTCACTATTAATAAATACACAAAAATGGGTCTTGAAACACAATGGACCTTATTTAGGAGAAGAGTAACAAAAAGATTCAAATAATTTAAAAATGGACAAATTAGTTTATGCCTTGGGTCAATGACTCATAAATAGAAATGGTGTGCAAAATACTATTCATTCATGTTGACAGATATTCAAGTATAAAGAAGTAGTTGGGGGGGGGAGGAGGGAGGCGGAGGGAGGGAAGGAAAAGGGCACAAAATGGAATAGAAAAGAACACAAGGGACCATGGAGATGGATCACGGGTGAATTGGTGGTGGGTTACCCAAGGGGAATACAAAATGTAAAAGACATAAATAACAATAAAAATATATATTTAAATTTAAAAAAAAAAGAAGTATTTCCAGATCTCTGTCTTGAAAAAAATCTTGCTTAGGTGCAAAGAGATAGAAATATGTAGCAGAGGGAGTTTATAAGTTATCAGGATGTAAGGATGTTGAGCTTATAAAACCATTCAGAGTGCAGGAGCCCATACTCCTTCATCTCTATTAATAAACTCCTATAGTAAACATCTCTCATAAGGAACCAGGGCTGACACCCAGAGTTTAGTTTCATCGTTAATATGGAGCCATAAATAGTATCATTCTGTGCAAATGAATTTAGGGGCATGCTGCCATATCAAAGAACAATATAAACATTTTATGGGAAAATGCCACATGCCACCATCTCCCATAAGTAGCAAATGTGAACTTCATTAAAAAGTACGTGCTTTGCACATTACTCTGAATGCTGAGAGATTTAAATGGCATTACATGTGTTCTGTTCTTACACAGATCAACTGATTTCACAGCTTGTTTTCTACTGTGGAAAAGGGATTTGCTAACTCACCAAAGTCAAGCATGTATTCTCACAAGCACATTCACTATGGCTTTCGAATGTAAGATCCCCCCTTGAGCCAAGCTATAATCTAAATGCCCATAATGAACTCTGTCATGACAATGCCAACTAAGACTGTGTTCCAAATTTCTGTCATCTTCTTAGGCAATACTTCCAAACTCAGGGCCAAACTCCTCCCAAACTCAGGAAACAGTGATTATTTCTAAAGAGACCAAATTTACTTAATAGCAACTTGACAGATGGAAAAAACAGGAGCATTCACATAAGACCACAGGAGATTTGAACTGCAGTTATCACCAAAAACACTGATTTAAGGGGAAAAAAAGGAATGAAAGCAAGAGCATTCTTGCTTTCAATACAAATGCAAATACATCTCCTTAACTTTTCTCCACAATCTAAGTCAGGAAACTAGAGCCTCTTTCCTAAAAGATTGCTCCCAGAGAAATAATCTATAAGAACTGTGAAAATATCAGTTCTGCTTCTGATCCCTAAAGTGTTCAGCTTACAGGGGTCATGTTTTAGCCATTAGAAAATGTGGGTGCATTTTTCTCATTGGAATCAGTTTTCATTGTTTTCTTTTTCTCACTTTCAAGTGTAAGGGATTGTCTTGTGTCTTTTTCAGTTCTAGGAGTATTAGTATTAAAGCATATTAGCTTAGGTAGCAACAGCCAACTACTATGGTCAACACCATAAATTGAATCCTAGGAGAGACAATACTTAAGTTTGATCTTCAAAGTCTAAGCCCTCTGCCCAACTTTACACCCCAAACCTGATAATATCAAACTTACCTGTACCTAACAACCTCTGGGCCTCTTCCCAAAATTGCACAGACTTAGTCAAGGTTGGCCTGATGAATTTGCCATCACCCCATATGGTGCTGATGCAGATGATCCAGGACTGGACTTTGAAAAGCTCTTCAAAGTCACTAAGTGACATGTATGAGTGATACAAATGACTGAGGAAAGAATAATTGCAGATTACATCAAAGCAATGGTCTCCACTAAACAAAAAGCTTAAGAAATGATCATCTTGGAATCTAAACTACATTTAGGACAAATAAGGGGTAAAAATAGCTCTTACTGATTTAAATTAAAAAGTACCTGTTTAGAAATGAATAATATATTTTTTACCCATTTCTTTGCCTTAAAGTCTTTCCTAATTAGAGAACAGAGAGAGCTGTCAGTTTTGTTCAAAATTTTAACAGTTGGTTTAGCTTTATGCATCAACAGATTCAGGAACTGTTGGACTAGAGGTATAAATAGAAAGCAATAACAGAAGCAATATATCATAAGAGTTAAAGCAAAGTATTTTAAACAATTTATTATCTTGGAGTGGGGGAAAGAGTAGGTGGTGGGTATAGAATCAGTGATTTGCTCTGCTTACTTTTATCAGAGCTTCAACAATCAAAGGAAATGTCTGGATTTCTGGGTGTTCTTTAAAAATTCTGGTCAATTCATTAGAATTGAGAAAGATTCTAGGCAGGAAGCTGGTATGTACCTATCTTTTCCATCTGCTATTTTATCAATGCAGCTTCATTTTTTAGAACAAGAATTAGCGAAGTTGTCATTTCCAGGAGTGGTGGCTGTCAGATGGGAGTTAGGACAGGGTGAGAGAGTAGTGGAGGTGAGACAGGTAAAATAGTAGTGGGCCTCCCTGGTGGCGCAAGGGGTTAAGTCTCAGCCTATGAAACTATCATTGGCAGTCACCACAGCACAAGTTCAATCCCTGGCAGGGAGATTCCCACATAACGCAGCAGACCTCTCCTGCCTCACCCGCTGTTCCCCTCAGCAGTGTATTTCAGTAGATCTGCCTGTTCTGTTCCCTACGGTCTCTGGTGAATCCTCTCACCCCCTACACACACCTCTGGCCTGCACCCCACCTCTTGTATGCATAAATAAATAAATAAATCTTACAAAAAAAGCTAGAACAGTAGTGAGTACAAGTCAGGAAAGAGAAATCAGGTAAGAGCTCCATTCCTACCTTAGGATGAAGTTTTCAAGACCTCTTGAAGTGGGAGTTACAGGGAGAAAGGTGATACAATGGAATTTTGATAGATATCTTAGTTTGGGTTCCCAAAAAAACATGTCCTGAGACAGAGATGCAGCATGAGATTATTTAGCAGATGAGGTCAGATCATCACTGTAGGAACCATTCCCACTAGGGAACTGCCTGTGCTGAAACAGCTTTAGCATTCTCCCAACTTAAGGGAGAGGTGGCCAGGCTGTTTTCCCACCAGCTTTTCTCAATCACTGAATCAAAGTGGCTCCCAGGAGGCACACTCCCAGGCATTTCTGGTCTGCCCCATGCCTGCATTAGATGGACTCCCAATGCCAGAGAAAATCCTCAGGGAAAAAGTCACAGGAGTTTGGCAGGTGGGATACCTATAAATGTGGAAACAGAGGTAATATGTATGAGGTACCAACAGTAATTGCTACAGTGGAAGTCATAAGAGAGATGGTGAGACAAAGATTGAAGTACAAAGACAGGAGTCTATGTGCATGTAAAGGTTTTTTTTTTCTTTCTGTTGAGTATAGGTATCCTACTTAAATACTTTTTTTCCCCTATCTTTTTCTATTTTAGAACTATGCTGTGGTCAATTTGCTCCCATAATTGTCCTGGTGGAAAAACCCAATAACCAGCTTGATAATTCAAATATAATATAAAACATATATATTGCATTAACAGCTACCACTGTAGAAAATGGCAGCCACATTCTTTTGCTCTTTTTCTAACTTAGCTCCTTCATAAGCATCATCATTTTTTAAATGATGATGATAGTAATACTTAATATAACAAATTAACATTTTTATTTAATAACCTGTTCTTAAAAATATCTAAAGATATCTTCTGGGTAGTTTCTTAGTGGAAAGAAATTGCTTCCTCCCAGAGGGACTGCCAAGTTAATGTTTTAAGATTTTATTTCCTCCTATTAGCTTGGGAAATAAATTCACTCAGCTTCTTCCTTCAATCCTTCTTTCTTCCCATCCTTTATTATTATTTTTTATTTGCTTGCTTTGAGGTTGAAACAGTTGGGAAATTAAAAATCATCATTGAGTGTTTTTGTTTTTTTATTTTTTTTTAAAGAATCCATTTTTTTAAAAAGATTTATTTATACATACAAGCTGGGGCACAGGCCAGAGGTGGGGGCGGTGAGAGGGTTCACCAGAGACAGAGCGGGGAGCAGAACAGGCAGATGAGGGAAATACACTGCTGAGGGGAGCAGCGGGTGAGGCAGGAGAGGTCTGCGACGCCATGTGGGAATCTCCCCGGCCGGGCATCGAACTCGCGTCGCCACTGCCGATAGCGCCACAGCGCAGCACTTAACCACTGCACCACCAGGGGGGCCCGGGTTCTGGTTTTAATCTAGGTTTGGAATAGAAATTACTCCATGCTCCCAGTCTTTGACAAAAGCTTTTACTGGTTGCAGTGGGGCTGCATGACTGCTGTGTGTGATGTTACTCATTTTTAATAGGTTTGTGTAAGGCACTGAGGAGAGGAATATTGACTACTCCACAGACTATCTTAGTGACTACCAGAGTTTTGTGTAGAGTCTCACATGGGCCATTCCTTTGCTGTGGCAACCTTAAACCTGTGTTACCAAAACTACCTGCCAAGGAAGCTGTCGGGCTGAGATAGAATGGGGAGATAAGTATGAGGAGACAGCTCAAATAACCTACGCCACACTTGAGAGTACCCTAGAGGATGTACTGGAGCGAAGAAATCAGATCACTGGTCCCCCAAGTGGAAATTTCCCAAAAGTCTCCATTTACCACTAACTACTTGGTTCAGATGGAAATTGCCCAAGACACTAAGGGGCTTGGTTGAGTGCCAGGGCAACAGAGAGTCAAATTCTGGAGGAATAGTTGATCATGTCATAAAGTTAGATTTTAGTAATCCACACAACTCCCTGCAAATCCAGAGGGTTTAAAAGTTACTATGATATAACTCAGCACCTAATTATAAAACAGCCTCAGTTAGCAAAAAGCTTAGAGATTTCGTTATTCTCCTTCATTTAAATATTTTTAATTATAAAATTTTCATTTGGTTTCAACACTTTTTTGAATTTTTTAAAAATCTGCTCACCTTTATTAAAAATCTAAAGAGCAGACACATTTTATACATCATTGGAGTCATTCCAGTGTATAAAATAAACCATTCTGAACATATTTTTCACCATATACTATTTGATGTAATTGGAGAAGGTAGATAGAATGTTAGATTCTAAATAGACAGTGGTATCATTTATTTTCCAATGTTTTGTTCTTTAAAATTAAGTAATTATGAATTGAGAATAATAAAGTTATCGTGAAATGAGGTTTTGCTCTGGCAAATTTACCCTAGGTTCATAAGTCCTTATTTACTAACTGCTTTTAGCTGTGATTCTATTTTCCGAGCTTCCTTCAGTTCATTGATCAAGTTATATTGTAAGGAGCTCCTATGGCAAGGCCCTGACCTTAATCCAGCACAGCAAATGTGCCCAAATATCTGTGTGCCAGGCACCTGACTTCATCCCTTTTCTGCCTTCCCATTTGAGAGTACTTAATCCCTTAGGAATCACTCAGCACATGTGTGTGGCTGACACTCAATGAACTATTAGAACCAACCTTGTGTTGTCAGTGACTTATCACTTTCTCTTTTATTTGTAGTTCTTAAGAAAATCTCCCCACATCCAAACACTGCCCCCTAAAAAGCCTTTCATGCCTCCAGTAAAAGGGTTATTCTTTATTTTTTCAAATGTAACAGCATTTTTGGATGCCAAGGACTAATAGTGAGCCCAAAGGAATCTGTCCTCTGCCCATAGCCAGGCCCTAGGAGTACAGGGGGAGTGAATGCCTCAAAGGAAATGGAGGGTTTGACCCTGCTTATCATTCCCCTGGTTCATGGATGAGGTATACCAGTATTGAGTCACACTTCAATTCACTTGGAAAATGGAGGTTAAATATTAGTATTAGTATTCTCAAATACTAATGTTAAAGCTGTAAGCAAGCATATTATCTGGTAAAACTTATCTAGTAAACTCACATAGAAGGTTCCCTGACTTTGCTGAATTATGTATAAAATTCTCTTGCAAAGGGGAACTCTGTGCTTGTCAGCAATTAGCTTGCTAATAATAACTGCATCTCTGTACCTAGGAAAGGAATAATAACCATATGGGCCATATGATAAAGCCCTCTTAGCCCATAAAGGGCATCTTCAAGAGTTTTCACAATGGCCAGTCATTTGGAACTTAAAATACATTTCTCTATAGAGATTATGTATAAGTAGCAGTGTTTTCAGGCAAGAATTCCTTCCCAGAACTACATGAGAAATGGTTTTACAAATCAACAAATCAGTTGAGAAATGACTGCAATCAATGGAAAAATTGTAATTCTCCTGCAAGAATTAAACCTCAGTAATCGACCTAGAAACCTTATTGGTCTAAGGAATCCATAAATGAAAGTGGAAAAAGCAAAAGAAAAAGTTGACACTTGAGGTCAAAGGTCAAGGTCAACTGTTTCAGGAACAGGATGAAGCCACCTAAGAGAAACAATCGGTCACTCTGGCTTGTAGTCATCACCATATTATGAGTTCTCAGCCTATCCACACAATATACTTCCCACAAATCCCATGGAAGTTGTTCGGGAACAGTCCTCAAAAGAACTAGGTCATCACACCATTTCAATAAGGGAAGTTCTTTATCTTCAGTAAAGTAGTTCTTTCCTCAGCACCCAATTGACCCCATATATGGTGAATTGGACCAGACCATAAGCAGCATACGAGAACTTTACCAAAAATATTCTTTGGATTAACTAGAAAACAAAAGCCACAAGAGGGCAGAATGTATACTAAAGTTAGAATCTGTTAACTGTCCTGTTCCAGTTGCCTCTTAGTGATGAGGTTAGCCAAAAAGTTCCAGAATTTTAAATTTGGGAGTTTCAACTCAATTTTTTTTCACTTTTTCCCAAAAAAAGAATGGCTTAGATTAGAGATTTTAGAAAGTAGAAAGGCAGCTTGGCTTACTGGAGATGAAGGAAAATATTTTTTAATTTTGAGAGTTAAAATGAAGCTAAATAAGAGTTTAGTGAATGCCATTCTAGGAAATACTGTATCCTTGAGGCTGTTGCTACTTGAGGTGGGCAAGCAGTATCATTTCACTTTTCAAAATTCAGTAACAGCTATCCCAGATCTACTGAGCCAGAATATGCATATTAACAAGATGCACAGATTATTTGAATTCACATTAAACTTAGAGAAGCACTGGCCACAGAAATGGATAGTCATTAATATTTCATGGGGAAGGGGGTTAGGGGGTTATCAAGGGTGAAATAAGGGATGAATGTGGGACAAGGATATTAAAATAGCTGAATTACTGGGTTTAGACAACTAGGATATGGGCTCAAACATCAAGATGAGATTAAAAAAGGAAAAATATAGAGAATTAAGACATACTTAGAAGGCAGATTTAGCAGGAATTGATTAATTAGGTACCAGATCAGAGGGAGGTGAGGTAAGATCCCAAGTATCCAGGTTGTTTCCCAAGCAGGATTCCTGTATCAACAGGAAATTGTGATCAACCCTCTTTAAGCTCCAGAATACAGAAAGAAATACAAGCACAGCAAGGAAGAACTATCATTTTAGCTTTGGACATGCTTACACCTCAGGTGTGCCATGAAGCAAATGGAACATATCATTATCATTGATTTCACCTGTTGTTGTCATGTATGTGACTCACATTTGTCTCACATTAGAGAAACTCACAGTTATTCTCTTGGTTCTTGCATCTCATTTTGCATTTACCTTCTCCTGTCATGTGAACTAGCTTTCCAGTTTCATCTTGACTTTCTCCTTTGCTCATTGCTTACCACCAGAAAGTCTTGTAAGTAATGGAAGATGCTGGTCTGTGATTTTCCAAATTCTCCTGAGCAGATCTTCTGCCCTCTTCCAGCACATTCTGTCCCTTTTTTAGTCATCACCATAAGTGATCTCTTGAAACTGTGTCCAGATGATTAGGATTGGAAGGAATTTTCAAGATAATCTAATCCCACACCCTGACTTTATGGGTGAAAAAAAATCTACAGTAACAGAAATGCCAGTAAGCACATAAAAAAAATTTTTTTGACTACCCAACACTTTCACCGCAGAAGGGCCTAGTTTAGGAACAAAGAGAAGGGGAAATAAAGACATTCTCAGATTAAGGGAAATGAAAAGATTTTGTTATCAACAGACCAATCCTTAAAACTTGGCTAAATTAAATTCTTCACACAAGAATAAAAGGATGAAGTAACAGTACAGTAAGAAATGATGGAAAGATCAGGAGTATAGGCATATGCATTATAGTATCATATTCTTATGAGCTTTAGGAATTGTATTTTATGATTGAAGCAAAATGCATAAACTGATAGCCATTATCATGATATTAAAAGTGAAGAAGGTAAAGAAACCTAAATGGAAGTGAGATTTCCATACTTCACTCAAAATGTTAAAATGTTGGTAACAGTAGACTGTGACCAGTCATATGTGTAATACCCAGAGCAGCCACTCTGAACTACAGAGCAATACACTCAGAAATGCATAAATCAAGCAAAACAAATTCTAAACATGTTCCAGTAATGCACAGGAAGGCAGGAAAAGAGAAATTTTAGAATGGGATCCAGGAGATACAAAAAAGTAAATAAATAAAATAGCAGACTTAATCCTAGCATATCAAAAATTACCAGAAATATAGATAATTTAAAATACCATAAGAAAACTGAGCTTACAGAGTGAATTAAAAATATTACCCAACTATAAGCTGATTACAGAAAATTCACTTTAAATTCAACATAAGTAGAATGAAAATTAAAAATGGATAAAAATATATCTGGCAAACATAAATTTAAATAAGAATAAAAGAGCAGAAGCAGCTTTATATATGTGATAAAATTATATAGAACTAAGCACATAGACACAAAGGATTGCAAGTACATAGAGATATCAATGACAGGTAGATTGTATCATTATCAATATTCAGGTGGTAATATTGTACTGTACTTTTGCAAAACATTTCCACTAAGGGGAACTAGCTAAAGGCTTATGCAAGCATTCTATTATTTCTTCCTGGTGCATGTGAACCTATATAACTGTTGCAATGAAAATTTCAATCAGAAGAGTTTACCTAAACAAAATAAATCCACAGAATGAAAGGAGGATTCTTCTAGCTCAATTTGAGGATAAGCTAGAAACAACAGAGTTAATATTCAGTTCCCCCCCTTTATTTAAAGTCATACAAATCATACTAACTTACTTAATATTTATTGTGTAAATGGTTCAGCACTAAGAAAATATGTGTAATTTTATAATTTTTACAAATAAACCTTAAAGAAAATAGTGACATTATAAAGTCCAAATATTTTCATCAGATAAACGAATATACAATAATGAAAAGCAGAGCCAAAAGAGATATCAAAAGGGAGCTTGGTCTATGAGGGCTTCTCAGGTATCTAAGAGCATCTTTAATTTTGATTTTGAAGATTTAGGTCAAAAATCCTTACTTAGACTCAATACAGAGAGAGACAGCCAAGGCATATGTGGATTAATATCCGCTTCTGTGTAATGCACGGGAATGCAGGTCTCCATATTTTATTCAATAAATGACCCAAACATCCTTTTTCTCCTGGCATAATTCAAGATTGAATACCACCTCCACTTCAAATTTAAATTAAAGGAAAATTAATGATAGTTTTGCTTCTGAATATTAGTACCTAATCAGTTCTATATGGCAAGTGCTTTAAATCTTATGTCACTTCGTGCATGTTGTCTCTTTAAATCGTATTTGCCTATTTAAATTACCATATTAGCATAAATGTGTAACTGAAAATACTCTAAGGATGCAAGCAGAATAAATTCTGAGAATAATTTGCACTGTCATTAGCTAAGGGAAGAATCTGCCTTCTGAAAATGTTAGAGTTATACACAGAATGAATGAGATTCGAAGGGACAAGGAAGTAACACCACAGTTGACCTAATAGAAGATAAACTGCAGCATGTGCAGTATGTCAGTGGGTTCCAGACCTACTGAAGCTACGTATCCCCAAGGGAGCCCACTAAGCCAGAGACAGGAGTCCTGAAACTGCTCTAGTACCACTGAACAAGAATGCCCCAAGGCAGATGGAGAGTCTGCACTATTTTTTTTTCCTTCAGTTAATTCTGATGTGCAACATCTACTGATTAAATTTGGGAAATCAATGTACAGCAATACGTAAATGAACAATGGTGGCTATGTCCAGTGAAACTTTATTTATGGACACTGAAATCTTAATTTTGTCATGTCATCAAGTTGTTTTCATTTTATTTTTTTAATCATTCAAAAATATAAAAACCATTCTAACCTCTTACCCTGAACAAAAGTAGATGGTGGGCAGAATTAATCCTGTAGCCTTGATTTGTTCAATCCTGCATGAAATTAACATCAATATTTCCTTCATTTCCTCCATAAATCAGGATTAAAATTTATTTTACATTGCTTTGGATTTACTGGGAAAAAAACCTCAGCATCAATTACTATTTTGTCTTCTTTTTTTATGTTAAGAGTGTTTAAACAGCTCAAAATCCTATGTAACTTGAAAGTTAAAGGTAGAAAAGAATGCAATTAATTTGGCTCTGTAAGTAGCAAGGCAAAACAAGGCATTATCCACATTCTCTGGATAATAAGCAAGTGGTGCTTTCTGCCTCTTTGATCAATTTGAGAATTATCAGTGAGAAAATTATTTTTTTAATTCTGTCCAGTTTTCCATTTTATTTGTATAGTTGTCATTACTACATGATGTATGATGGTGCATTTAATGTAATGTAACATTAAATGGTGTTGGTTTAATTCAAGTAGCTTTTTAATTGAAGTAAACTAACATTTGCTGCTTCATTGCCTAACAGAATAAATTGGGAGTGAGCATAATGCATGAATTTAAAATATGGATAAAGATAATAACTCAAAATCCTTCTTTCACATATTTCCTCTTAGTGAATTTCAAAGTAAGCTTTAAATTGTTCTGTAGGACCACTGAATAGGTTTTGTGCTACCTCTTTATTTTTAATTTACTGTAGGTAACTAAAGGTTATAATATATTTAACCTTGAGAGAAGGGACTCAATCACCAGTGTAATCTAATCTGTGGTGAAATGGTCTGAATAAGTTAAAAAAAAATCTTCAAGTAGGGAACTGATAATCAATAAGGTTCCATTTTTTCAACTAGAATTTATATTACTGAATCAAAAATTTCACTCAACAAGCACTTACTGAAAGTCTGCATTGATTAATGCTTGACTTTAACAGTAAATAATACAGCTAAGCCCTGCCCTCACATACCATCCATTCTAGCAGAAAGAGCTGGATAATAAACAAACAATTATAAGTATAGTTTGTCATATGGTGACAAATATTAAGATGACAGGAGGAAGGTACTATGGTATGGTATGGGCAAAGCTACCGTTTCTTTACAATGGCTAAGAAATAGACTCCCTGAAGATGACATCTGAGCATAAAGAACCAAATGAAGTGAGGGAACAAGTCATGTGGTTGTCTGGGCAAAAAGCATTCCCAAGGAGAGAGAATGATACAAATACCCAGATATGGGACCACATTTGGAATGTTCCAGGAACAACAAGGATACCAATGTGAATAGGTAAGAGTAAGTGATCTTCATAAGCATTAGGTATTGATCTCTGTATATTCACCTGCCTTCTCCTTGTACCTAGAATGGGTCCATAATTCACTTCTTACCAATAGAATGAGGTAAAAGTGATCCTTCACAACTTCAGAGGTCAGATCAGAAGACCCCACCACTTTCCATATTCTTGTCTTAGTACATTTATTCTGTGGAAGCCACCAGCTCTGTAAAACTTCCATTTACCCTGCTGTAGAGAACAGTGGATGGAGCTTTACAACCATTCATTCATACAATCAAAGCACCAGGAATGTCTGAGGTTCTATAGACCAGACTAGCAAGTAGCTGAATTCTACCAAGTGAGTCTATTCAAGAATGACCCTACCAAATCCTGCCTAAAATCTTGACCCACAAAGTCATGAAAAATTAAGTTTAAATGATTGCTGTTTTAAGCCACTAAGTTTGGAGGCAGTTTGTTATGCAGCAATAGCTTACAACAAGAACAACATATGGGGATGATAGGAATAAAAAAAACTGTGAATAGAGGCAATATACATAGGAGGCATATAAACACGAGACCACTGAAGAACATTAAAGCAGCTTCTAATTAAAAGGACTAGGTTAACTATCTACAAGTGAGGTGAACGCTTGGAGCAACACTTTTTCATTGCTGAGGGCAGTAGAAGAATTTGAGACATTGATACCAGCGGCCTTTGCTTCCTTCTTCCCCAGAAAAGGTTACTCACATGTGTGAGTCTAATCTGGGGCATTGGCCACTGCTTCCCTGGTCAGGAGACCCATTCAGAAGGAAAAAATTCATACATCAGAATGCTGGTCAGGGCCTCCCCAGTGGAGCAGCGGTTAAGCGCTGCGCTGTGGAGCTCTCGGCAGCGGCAACGCGAGTTCGAAGCCCAGCCGGGGAGAATCCCACATGGCGTGGCAGACCTCTCCTGCCTCGCCCGCTGCTCCCCTCAGCAGTGTATTTCTGATCTGCCTGTTCTTCTACCCGCTCCGTCTCTGGTGAACCCTCTCGCCGCCCCACACCTCTGGCCTGTACCCCAGCTTGTATGTATAAATAAAAAATAAATAAATAAATATTAAAAAAAAAAAGAATGCTGGTCAGTGAATAGGAATTGCTCAATGGATTAACACAGGGAGCATAGATATCTTTATTTCTAATGATCAAAAATACAAACAAGTTGGCCTGAGAGAGAGCAATTAACTGAAACATTGCACTCTTGGGATAAATATGAGGAAAAAAATAAAACCTGGAAAAATATCAAAGTTCAATTTCAATATCATGTGATTCTGGCTGACTTTTCTTCATTTATTTGGCCTGCAGGATTTCTCAGAGTATTGATGATATATCCATAAAAAAGGAAAAATAGTCAAGATGGAAAATATGAATCTTATTTAGGCACTAATAAAAATTCCAGTTTCAACATCCAGTATTCACAGTGTTCTGGGTTTTTATTTTAGTGGCCAAAAATCATAAATTTATTTAATGTGAAACCTGGTAAAGTTGGGCGTTTTCATTTAAAAGGGTGTTGAGCTAGCTTCCTTGCCTTTCAGTTACAGTATCTTTGAAGTTAGAAATACTACAACAATGCTGAAAATTAATACAACTGATTTAAAATCAGCATCTGGAAGGAGCTTCGAACTACAAGGCTGATGGAACTGGATGGAGAAAAATGACATTGAGACCACTGAGGCTTTTCCCCCTGAATTAGAGCATCCCTTCCAGCTTAAAAGAATGCAAAGAATGGAGTAATTTCTTCATTTCTTTTCCACTTTCTCCAGCTACACCTGGGGTATAAGAAAAATGTTCAGCAACATCATTCTGCACAATTCTGTCCTTTCAGTTTCCGAAGAAATAACCCCCAAGCATCTTTACAACCATATCGAAACTACAGCTGCCAGAACAAAGCAGGATGATTACGTAGGTGTTCAGCGTAATACACAGTTGTAGCTAACCAAAAGTGGGGACTATTATCTCTAGTACCTGAAAAGGAAGATTTGTACAAGGCAGAGCCTGGTAGCACTATGCTATAGACAGCATTATGCCCCTCCAAATTTTTAAAGCCCTAACCTCCAATGTAACTGTTTTTGGAGAAAGGGTAGTGTCCTGAACCAATAGAATTAGTTTCCTTATAAGAAGAAACTCCAGAGAACCTGCACTCTTTACCATGTGAGGAAACAACAAAAAGGCTGCTTTCTGCAAATCAGGAAGAGCGTTTCAACCAGAAGTTGATTCAGATGGCCCTTAATTCTTGGATTTTACCTCCAGAAGTACACAGAAATTAATTTCTGCTGTCTAAGCCATCTTATCTATGGTATTTTATCATGGCAATTCAAGCAGCCAGGACAAACTATATATAGGAGACTGATTTTTGTCATGAATCTATCATGTTAGTCCTAAAAAAACTAGGCAATTATGGCAACTCAGTGATCTAAGGTAATCTCTGTTATACTAAGATGAATAACATTAAAGAGGACCATTCTAGGGGCCTCCCAACTGTGAAGCTGTCGGCAGCAGCGGCGCAAGTTCGACACCCGGCCAGGGAGATTCCCACGTGGAGTGGCAGACCTCTTTTGCCTCACCCGCTGCTCCCCTCAGTAGTGTATTTCCATCGATCTGCCTGTTCTGCACCCCATTCTGTCTGTGGTGAACCCTCTCGCCCACCACACCTCTGGCCTGTACCCCAGCTTGTATGCATAAATAAGTAAGTCTTAAAAAATAAATAAATAAAATAAAATAAAGAGGACCATTCTAAATAGGGAGAATAGTCATGTTCATGAATACAAGATGTAATTTTGTCATGATTTCAGTTCAAGGCATTCCAAAGGAAGAAACAAGATTTTCTACTGTTCAACAATTTTTTTCTAAAACTTACATGGCAGAGCACAGGACCAAGATGCTCACAAAGAACACATGGGAGGGATAAAAAGCAAACCTTAGGAAGACCTGTCCTATTTTATAGTAAGATTTGGTATAAAACTAGTGAGTAAGACTGGGTTATCTGGTGCAAAGAAACAGAAATAGATCTGAGTAGGGAGCACAGAACCAGTACAACATGTATATAAAAACTTATTTTATAACAGATATAACATTTCGGGTCAGGGAGAAAAAGCAGATGGTTGAATCTATGAAGAAAAAAATGAAATCTCACACCATACATAAAAAGTAATTCCAGATGGAACTAATTATTTATTGTAAAAGGCAAAATTTCAAAATCTTCAGAATTAAAGTAAGGAAGTACCTTTATGACATAAAGATTAATAAACTAGAAAACAAGCCAAATGTAAATCTGAGCAGCAGTGGTAATACAAAACAAAATAAAAATCAAGGTATAAAAAGATAAGCAGCAACAACATATAGCAGGGGGGAATAAAGTAAATAAAAAAGATATAAGGATCATGAACACTGACACCTAAGATTATAGACTAAAAGAAGGCAGAGAAACAGAGGAGAAAAATAAAGTAAGAAAAAATAGATGCAATAATTGCAACTTAAGATTTCAACATATCCCTCTCAGAGCTGAATAAATTAAACATAACAAAAACAGAAATAATACAAATAACACAGATACATGTGAAACTTGATATCCAAGAAACAGAGTACATATTTCTTGGAATGAAAAACACCCCAAAAAATTAATTACATAGTGTTCCACATGAAAACCTCAATAAATTTCTAAAATTCAATAACAAAAAAAAAAGCTGCCAATGTATACATACACCAAATAACCCCTCCACCAAAGGGGAAAAAAAAGTCATAAAGGAAATCTAAAATTACTAAGAGAGGAAGAACAGTAAACATTTTATCAAAATTTGTAGTCTATGGCTACAGCAATTTTCGATAGGAAATGTATAGCTTTAAATGCAGGCACAGACAACAAAAGATGTTCAAAAATAAACAATGAAATAGGCTGGGGAGAACGTCCCCAAAACATTGCAGTGAACAGACTCTAGGATCAGGCTCTCCTACAAAAAAAACATTTTATGGGGAAAAATATCCCTAACTTTGAGAGCTGACTCGAAGAGAACCGGATACCCTACACAATACAATCAACCCCGGAGGTGCTTTAGACTTAAAACTAAACCAAAGGAGCAAAGAGAAGAGAAAAGACATTGGACCCCACACAGAGGAACAGCAGCAAGGAGAGGTGGGAGAACCGGCTTCCCTGAGAGCCACTGAATAAAAGGTTAGAAACTGCGGTGAGGTCGGAGGGCTCCGGCCAGCCGACTGGGAGCGCGATCCCCACTCCCCCACCCCCACGACCCCCCTCTCTTCCCTGCATGGCAGCCCTGAAGCACAGGAAAGCAGGAGGGTCACTGCATCCCATCCCCCACCCAGGGCTAGGTAACATCTTAATGGGGAGAAAGTCCAAGCAAGAAACATCCACCCACTGGTTGCTAGATGATAAATTGGCCAGAGAAACTGGTTAGGCCCGAAAACCTCCTGCTGAGACCACCTCAAACACTCAGGGCCATAGACAATAACCTGATCCCAACCTGATGGAAGGAATGGTGATTAAGAACTACTGATTGACAGTCCCCAAAACCCCTCCCATACCTGTTGCTGGGATACAGGCTTCTGCTGGAAATATCTCTGACCACACCCTCCCCTGCAAACTGTCAGCATCTTGGCACCAGGAGGGCTGCATAAGAGACATCAGCTGGTGGTGAACAAGGCCCAGCACTTGCCACACCCCCAACCTCTAGGTGGCTGCACACTGGCACCCCAGAAACTAGGGGAGGTGAAACCCTGATCAACAGCCACCCACAGCCTCCACCCCTTCACCCCTCCGTTCAGTAGCGGGGCCCAAGCAGCAGAAAAGAAACTAAGACCAGGAGCTCCCAACCCCTCCCCACCAGACATAACCCCAGGGGCAGGAATAGCCCCAGGAAAACATTGGAGGAAAGGAAAAAAAAAAAAGGAGAGGGTGGAGAGAAAGAATAGAAAGACTCCCAGCATGGACGAATGATAGCAGCCACAGCAGGACAACAACAACAACATCTGTCACTGGAAAGGAGGGGGTTGAACCCCAGCAGGGGGCCCAACCAGAAACCCCAGAACCTAAGAGCAAAAGGATTACAGAACTCCAAAGTCACATCTCCCCAATACTTTAGTTTACTTTATTTTTTATTATTTTTATTTTTTTATTTTATTATAATTATTTTTTTTTTTTTACTTTTAACCTACCTTTTTCTCTTGGTCCATCATTGTACTTCTCTTCACCTTCATTCTCCTTTTCTTTCCCTTCCTTTTTTTTTTCTCATTTTCTCTTTTCTTTCTTTTTTACTACAAACCACCCCTTCACCTTCCCTAATTCAACTCAGAACCAGAAACACACTGGAGACACGCCACAAGAAAAACAGAAATTCAACAAACAAGAAAATCCAGAAGATACCCATCCACAGCCAAGGCAACTCAGATACCAGGGAACCACAAACACTCCTGAGCAAGTAAAACCAGGAGTCATGCCCACCGGCACCAGCAGAAAGCTACAAACAGAGCAAAGCAGAAAAGCAACAACATGAAGGAAAAAAGTCACAAATGACCCTCAAAACAATACACCACAGAAAGAAAATCCCTCTCCAGAACCCATTAATATGGACATAGAAGATTACATCCACCTAACAGATAAAGACTTCAAAATAGCCATCACAAAAAAAAAATTGATAGAATTAAATGAAAAGAAGAAAGAACTGAGGAACAAGAATGAATCCATAAAGAAGAAATTGAAGGAACTGGAAGATTTAAAAGAACTGAAGAATGAGAAGGAAACCATAAAGAAGAAATTGAAGGAAATGGAAGATTTAAAAAGATTAGTAGAGGAGCTAAAGAAATCCAGGGAAAGCCAAAAAAGTGAATTAAAAGATAGGCAGGGAAGAATAAGCATTCTGGAAGATAAAGATACTAACAGAATCAAGACAGAAAAGGAAAGAGAAAAACAAAGGAAAAAGCATGAGGAAAAGCTTCAAGAAATATGGGATACCATGAAAAAAGGAAACATCAGAATCATAGGAATCCCAGAAGGAGAGGAGAGAGAGACAAAGGAACACAGAAACTTCTCAAGGAGATAATTGAAGAGAACTTCCCAAACATGAAAAAGGAAACAAAAATTGACATACAGGAAGCCAGACGATCTCCATATTATTACAACGAAAGAAAAAAAAACAGCAAGACATATGATAATAAAACTATTGAGAATTCAAGACAAGGAAAATATACTGAAAATGACGAGGACAAAGAAACAAATAACCTACAAAGGAAAGCCAATCAGGCTGACATCAGATTTCTCTGAAGAAACACTACAGGCAAGAAGAGATTGGAGGGTATATATAACACACTACATGGCAACAAATGTCAACCAAAAATACTCTACCCTGCAAAGCTCTCATTCCTCTATGAAGAAAAAATATGGACCTTCTCCGACACATAGAAACTAGAGAAATTCATCACTACTAAACCCCCACTCCAGAGAATACTAGAAGAAGTCATGAAGACAAAACCAACAGAAGAAAGACCAGGAAACACAGAATAAGGTAAGAATTAGAACCACAAAAGGGTAAACAAACAAACAAAAAAAAAATATGGATGACAGTATATCAATATTAACTCTAAATGTAAATGGACTAAACACACCAATTAAAAGACACATCATAGCAGGATGGATCAAAAAACAGAACCAACTTTCTGCTGTCTACAAGAAACACATTTAACTGCGAAAGATAAACAGAGATTAATAGTTAAAGGATGGAAAACAATCCTACAAGCAAATGGACCAAGAAAGAAAGCAGGAACAGCTATACTTATATCAGATAAAAAAGACTGCAAACTTAAGAAGGTAAAAAAAGACAAAGCTGGTCACTACATCATGATAAAGGGGACAATAAAACAAGAAGATATAACACTCATCAACATATACTCCCCAAATGAAGGAGCACCAAACTATATCAGACAATTATTATCATCCCTGAAAACAGACATTAAAGAAAATACATACATAGTAGGAGACTTCAACACCCCACTTTCACTATTAGACAGATCAAGAAGACAAAAACTAACCAAGGACATTAAAGCTCTAAATAAAGACCTAGACCACATGGGATTAACAGATATCTATCGATCATTTCACCCCCAAAAAACTGAATACACAATTTCCTCAAGTGCACACGGAACATACTCCAGGATCAATCACATATTAGGCCATAAAACAAACCTCAACAGATATACTAAGATCAAAATCGTACCAGCCTTCTTCTCTGATCACAAAGGAGTCAAACTGGAAATAAACAATAAAAAGAAAAAAGAAAAAAAGAAACCCTTTCACCTCATGGAGACTGAAGCACACATTATTGGAAGACCAATGGATCAACGAAGAGATCAAAGAAGAAATTAAAAAATATATAGAAATGAATGACAACGAAGACACAACCGTCCAGAACATTTGGGACACAGGAGAAGCAGTAATAAGAGGAAAATATATAGCATTAAAAGTTCACATCAAGAAACAAGAACAACTCAAAGAAACAATCTAATCTCACATCTCAAAGAACTAGAAAATGAACAAAAGAAAAACCCAAGAGCCAGCTTAAGAAAGGAAATAATAAAAATCAAAGCAGAACTAAATGAAATGGAAATAAAAAAAAATCCAGAAGATCAATGAAACCAAAAGATGGTTCTTTGAAAAAATAAACAAAATAGACAAAGCACTAGCCAGGCTTACAAAGAAAAAATGGGAGAAAACACAAATAAATAGGATCATAAATGAAATCACAACAGACACAGCAAAAATCAAAAGAATAATCAGAGATTACTATGAACAGCTATACGGAAACAAGTTCAACAACCTAGAGGAAATGGACAAATTCCTAGAACTATACAATCACACAAAATTAGATAAAGATTATATAGAACACCTAAACAGACCAATCACAAGTAGTGAAATTGAAACAGTCTTCAAAAACCTCCCCAAAAACAAAACCCCAGGAACAGATGGTTTCACAAACGAATTCTACCAAAATTCAAAAACGAAACAGTCCCTCTATTACACAAACTCTTTCAAAAAATCGAGAAGGAAGGAGTTCTACCAAACACATTCTATGAAGCAAACATTATTCTAATACCAAAACCAGACAAAGATAACACACAAAAAAGAAAACTACAGCCCAATCTCTCTAATGAACACGGATGCAAAAATTTTTAACAAAATCTTAGCCAACAGGATCCAACAATGCATCCAAAAGATAATACACCACGACCAAGTGGGATTTATCCCAGGGACACAAGGATGGTTCAACATCCGAAAATCAATCAATGTAATCCAACACATCAACAAAAAGAAATATAAAGACCACATGATCATATCAATAGATGCTGAGAAAGCATTTGACAAAGTGCAACACCCATTTATGATAAAAGCCCTTGAAATCCTTGGGATAGAAGGAACATACCTCAACATAATAAAAGCCATATATGACAAACCCACAGCCAACATTATCCTCAATGGTGAGAAGATGAAGGCCTTCCCAGTAAGATCAGGCACAAGGCAAGGATGTCCACTCTCACCATTGCTTTTCAATATAATACTGGAAGTCCTCCCCAGAGCAATAAGACAAGAGAAAGACATTCAAGGAATCCAAATAGGAAAAAAAGAAATTAAACTGTCTCTGTTTGCAGACGATATGATAATATATATATATACAAAACCCTAAAAACTCCATAGAAAAGCTACTCAAAATTATAGACCAGTTCAGTAAAGTAGCAGGATACAAAATCAATGCACAAAATCAGTAGCCTTGCTATATGCAAAAACCCAATCTGAAGAAGACGAAATTAAGAAATCCATCCCCTTCAAATTCGAAACCAAAAAAATCAAATATCTGGGAATAAATCTAACAAAAGATGTAAAAGACTTATACAAAGAAAACTACAAAACACTGTTGAAAGAAATACAAGAAAACAAAAGAAAATGGAAAGACATGCCCTGCTCATGGATTGGAAGGATTAACATTATCAAAATGGCAAACCTCCCAAAAGCAATTTACAGATTCAATGCTATTCCAATAAAAATCTCAATGACATTCTTCAAAGAAATAGATCGACTACTGATGAGATTCATATGGAACCACAAAAAGCCCCGCATAGCTTAAGCCCTCCTGAATAAAAAGAAAGAAAATGGAGGAATTTCACGCCCTGACTTCAAACTATACTACAAAGCTGTAATAACTAAAACAGCATGGTACTGGAACAAAAACAGACAGAAAGACCAATGGAACCAAATAGAATACCCAGAATTAAAGCCACATATCTATGAACAATTAATCTTTGACAAAGGAGCAAAGAAAATACAGTGAACAAGGACAGTCTATTCAATAAATGGTGCTGGGAAAACTGGACAGCCACATGCTAAAAAATGAAGCTAGACTACTGCCTCACACCCTGCACAAAAACCAACTCAAAATGGATAAATGACCTAGACGTAGGACCTAAACCCATAAAATTTATAGAAGAAAATATAGGCAAAACTCTACATGATATACATCTCAGCAAAATCTTTAACAACACATCCCCCAAAGTGAAGGAAGTGAAAGACATGATAAACAGATGGGATTACATCAAAATAAAAAGCTTCTGTACAGCAAAAGAGACATTAACCAAAACAAACAGACACCCTATCAACTGGGAAAAGATCTTTGCACACAATACATCTGATAAAGGACTGATAACAAATATTTACAAGGAACTCACATAACTCAACAAAAACAAAGCTAACAATCCAGTCAAAAAATGGGCAGAAGAGCCAAAAAGGCACTTCTCCAAAGAAGAAAAGCAAATGGCCAACAGATACATGAAAAAATGCTCAACATCACTTATAATCAAGGAAATGCAAATCAAAACCACAATGAGATATCACCTCACACCTGTGAGGATGGCACACATTAAAAATACAGGCAACAACAAATGCTGGAAAGGATGTGGAGAAAAAGGAACTCTTCTACACTGCTGGTGGGAATGTGAATTGGTCCAACCACTATGGAAAGCTGTATGGAGATTCCTCAAACTACTAAACATGGAGCTTCCATACGACCCAGCAACACCACTTTTGGGAATCTACCCAAAGGACACAAAAACACTAATCCAAAAGGATACATGCACCCGTATGTTCATTGTGGCACTGTTCACATAGCAAAGGTATGGAAGCAACCCAGATGTCCAAAAATAGATGACCGGATCAAGAAGATGTGGTACATATAGACAATGGAATACTATTCAGCATTCAAAGAAGATAAACACATGCAATTTGCAGCGACATGGATGGAATTAGAGGGGATCATACTCAGTGAAATGAGCCAGAAAGAAAAAGAAAAATATCGAATGGTTTCACTTGTAACAGGACTATAGGGAAACCAAATAGGAGAGACACTGGGGGGGGTGGGGGGGAGGGGGAGGATAAGGGCACAAAATGGAGTAGAAAAGAACACAAGGGACCACGGAAATAGATCACGGGTGAATTGGTGGTGGGTTACCCAAGGGGAATACAAAATGTAAAAAATATAAATAACAATAAAAATAAATATTAGGGAAAAAAAGAAAGAAAGAGGCTGGGGAAAGAACAATAAAGAAAATTCAATGAAACCAGAAGGAAGTCAGGAATAAAGATAAAAATGAAATAATTTAAAAAATAAAACAAAACAATAGAGAAGATTAATAAAATCAAAAGTTGGAAATTTTGAAAATTTAGTAAGATAGATGTTAACAAAAGATAATTGAATATGGTTTCATTTATGAAGACAGATCCAAAGTTAATTAAACAGATAACAGTTACAGAACAAAAGTTCCCAGCTAATGCAATCATTAACATTATTTTTTAAAAGTCATGAATACCGCAATACTGAGGCTACTAGAGGGAAAAGGAGAATGGAAGTGGCAACAGAGAGGGTAAGGAGCTCAATGATCTATGATAATGAACTATGGGGGTTTTGGTGGTGGGTATGTTATGGTGACACACATCTGAGGAGGTGGGAACCTATTCCCCTAAATCATACAGCATTACAAACCATATTACCTTACTGAAACAAAAAGGAAAATTTAATAAGAACAAAGCAAAATGAGTTTTCCAGATAAAAAATAAAATAAAAAAATTTAAAAGTCAAATTAACAGGATTTATCCATTAATAGAAGAAGGTTCTGTTTCAGGAAATCTATCTATGCAATACATCATATTAGGGAGTTAGAGGAAAATTATATGGTTATCTCAACAGAGGCCAAAAAGCAATGATAAAGTTCACTATTGATTTTTATTAAAAGACTTAGAAAACTAGAATAGAGAAACTTCCCAAATATACAAACATCTATATATCTCAAAACACTGAAACAAACATTATACCAAATGGAAAGACTATAGACACATTCCAGTAAAGATTATAATCAAGGAAAGAATATTGCCATCAACATTACCATCAAACATGGGACTTAAGTCCAGTGGTACATGCAAAGTGAAATAAATGAGGCAGGTATTTTTTCAGCTATGATTATCCACATTGAAACACCCAAAATTCAATAATCATTTAAATTAATAACAGAATACAGTCAGATTGGTAAATATAAAATAATTCCCCTATACCAGCAATAACCAAACAGATAATAACATACAGAGTATAGATAAGGAAAAAAAAAGATGTCACTCAAAGTAGCAATTAAAAATATAAAACAGGGGCCTCCCTGGTGGCACAAGGGGTTAATTCTCAGCACTATGAAGCTATCAGCAGCCATTGCAGCATGAGCTAGATCCCCAGCCAGGGAGCTAACCACATGGCACAGCAGACCTCTCCTGTCTGGCCGCTGCTCCCCTCAGCACTGTACTTCAGTCAATCTGCCTGTTCTGCTCCCCACTCTCTCTGTCTCTGGTGAATCCTCTCACCTCATTCCCTGCCACAACTCTGGCCTACACCCCAGCTCTTGTATGCATAAATAAATATATATTTTAAATATATATATTTAAATATATAATATATTTATTATATATTTATATATATTTATTATATATATTTATTATATATTTATATATTATTATATATATTTATATAATATATTTAAATATAAATATTTAAATATATAAAATATCTATCAGGATTAAAAAGAAAATGTAAGCCATTTTTAGTTTTTAAAATGGAGGGAATTGAATCACACAGTGAGCCAAGTCAGAGATCAGCCAGCAAAAGAAAGAAGCATTCCCGGAGCAAAGTGGGATGAAAGTGGTTAGGCTGGCACCCAGGGGGAAGGTTTACCATACAGCTTTAGCTGACACCATGGTGGCCCTCTCCAACAGAGACCAGAGCTGTGATGGAAGAGAGGAAATCCCTGTGTCTTTCTTTTCCTCTTGCCCTCCAAGCTCCCACCTCTACTTCCAATTGACCAAACTATGCAGGATTACATCTGTTATGTTTACCTACCCATGATTGTAGCTCCATCAGATGAAACCACTTTCACAGCTCCTGCCTCCAGGTTCTATGAATAGCTTCCTAGGATGGACCCGTCAGGCCTGGAAGAGCATGCTAGCTGCTGCTAGTATGCTATGGACTGCGGACTATGGTGTCTAATGCCAATTATTCCTCTATACCAGCAATAACCAAATAGAAATGACATACATACCATATATAATATAAGGAAAAATAAGATGTCACTCAAAGCAGCAATTAAAAATATAAAACATCTATCAGGATTAACTTTGCATGTACCACTGGACAAGGCTTCAAGACCCATGTTTGATGGTAATGGTGATAGCAATATTCTTGCCTTGATTATAACCCTCACTGGAATGTGTCTATAGTCTTTCCATTTGGTATTCTTGTCACAGTGCTTTTACATATACAGATGTTTATATATTTAGGAAATTTCTCTATTTCTAGTTTTCTAAGAGTAGGTATAAAGTTATCAATATCATAGCCCCCATAGTATCAAAATACTATATGCCAGTATCTTGACACTTTTCAACTTTTTGTTTTCCTTAAGCCTGCCTGTAAGTAGCCCCTTCAAGTAAACCACTTTTTAATACCCTGAAGATGCCATTTGTTTCTTGTCAGATTCTGATTTATAAATGTCAAGGAGGAAGTGTTAACTAACATGTGTAACAGGAATGAAATTCTTCACACTGCACTCATGAACTATGGTTTCCTCTGGAGTCATCTTCCATTGCCAGGGAAAAAAATAAAAGCAATTCAGATCCTAGATTAACAATGAGATGATTCTTCCCTAAAATTTGAAACAAGACAGAATTTAGTGCATTAGAAATGCAACTCTCTTTTCAAAACGTCTTCCTCCAATCAGGAAAGCTCTTCAACACCAATTTAACACTTATACTTCCGAAAGCAGCAATTTAAAGATTGAAGAGCTCTGTAAGCAACCAAAACAAAAAAAAATTTAAGTTCTTTTTAAAATGTTTCACCGAGTGCTTCCAATCACTGGTTTCCAATTACTGTCAAACAACAATTCTGTTTAATTTCTTTAGTTATTTTCCTCTTTATCTTCTTGATTCTTAAATTTTAAAAAATGAATAATTTGGAGAAAACTGAAGCTATCAATACAAATGTTATCATTCCTTCTTTGGATGGCTATGATATATGGCCTAAAGGCACTCACAATAAAGATGCTCTTTGTTAAAGAGATTACACTGGTCAACACTGAGATCATTACTGACTTAAAAAGGCCCTAATCGGTAGTATCTTGGTGTGCTGAACATGAATATAACCCTGAAAATTTTTTATTAGCTCTCGTTTTGAAGATATTTCATATAATTCATTTTATATGTTTCACCGTGTAAATTTATCCAGTAGGACTGCAACAAAATCCTAAGTCAGCCTAGAATGATGGAATATTGCATCGCATTGCATGATACCATCATGCACACATCCTCCAGAGTTGATTGCATCCTTTTCTGATGCAATGCAATACTACTGCCAGGTGGTTGCTGAGGTAAGCTGACATCAGCAGCGCGCTATATAAAGAAAGCCCTATAGGAAAGGTTGAGCATTGAAAATATTTCAGACTGTGTGTGAGACAGTTTAAACTACTGTTCCATAGAACTGTTATTATTTTATCCATTTAGGCACAATACAGAACAGTCATGGCTCGAAACTGTGTTAATAGTGTGGACAATTTCTGCTCTATATGTGGGGAAGTGACATTTGCCAACCAGAAGAAAAGGATCACTTCTCAAGTGAAGAAGACTTATCATCTTTACTTGGGATGCAAGGTTGGTGACCAAGACAAGCCTTGGGCCTCACATATATGCTGTGCTACATGTACAACACAGCTTTCACAGTGGTTCAATGGCAAAAGACCATCAATGCCATTTGCATTCCCCATGGTGTGGAGAGAGCCAAGCAACCACATAAAAGACTGTGACTTCTCCTTGGTTCCTCCTGTTTCCGGCGGAATAATGACGCCAAAGAAGTTGAGGAGAGACTACCCAAACATTCCGTCTGCATTGAGACCAGTTCCACATGGTGAGGGACTTCCAATTCCAGAACGTCCAGCAGAATATTCTCTTGGTTCATCTGATGAAGACAAGGGTGAGCGGACCTGTTCTTCTCCTGTTCCATCAGCATGCAATGATCCAGATTTTCACTGTGGTGCATCATCAACCCCACACAGACTAACACAGGAAGAACTAAAGGACCTGGTTAATGATTTGGAACAAGAACAAGAACAGGGCAGAATTATCCAAGAACAAGGCAGAATTGCTAGGATCAAGACTCCAACAATGGAATTTTCTAGAAGAAGATGTCACAATTACTTTCTATTGAAAGTGCCACCAGCAGTTGGAGCCTTTCTTCAGAAATGAAAGTCCTCTGGTATTCTGTTCCGATATTGAGGGCCTCATGAATGCCTCAGAAATCACTCATGACCCACAAGAATGGAGACTATTTCTAGACTCTTCAAACCTGAGTGTTAAGGCTCTGCTTTTGCACAATGGAAACCATCTTCCATCTATTCTATTCCTGAACAGCTGTATAAGAGACAAGTGAAGAAATCTAAGAAATAGTCTATGACTTGATTTTTTACAGGTATTAACCATAGGCCTATTACTATTGACATGCATTCTGTGATGTAAACATCAATTTATTGCAGATTACAAAAAAAAAAAACCTAGAGCCAAAATTAGAATTTGACTGTCACATTCATGTGGAGCACATACAAATTGATAGGAAATTTCAGTAACATGACTTTTGTAAAAATTTGTTGACCAGTGTTATCAATTCAAAGAATTCTGAACAAATTCTTTGAAAACAGTAAAAGAATTAGGTGTCAATTTATCACAAGAAGCTATTTCAAGTTCAATCATTTATAGATTCAAAAAAAAAAAAATCCAAATCTACCAGTAGTGGCATGTGCCCTTTTAGAACCAGGTTTTTACTGCTATTCTTGAAAAACTTTCACCTCCAATTTCAACAACCTGCTACCAACCTAGTCTGGCCCCTTGCCCCAAAATTTTTTCTACCCATATCATTGGCTAATATTTAAGATGCTGTTATACCATGAACTTAGAAAAAGAACTGAGATGAATTTCACAGAGTTTGGTGGCATATGTTCAGGACACTTTGGAAAGACATTTCTCTTTCTCTCCTCCTAGTGAGAGTTCAAGCCATTTGGGTTGGAGGAAAAAAAGAACAATGATAGAAGGGAAAGAATAGAAGTGAAGAGATTTTAGAAGAGACAAGTTGATGAATTTCCTTATTTGAGAATAGATAGATGGAGTCCAGGTGGGAAATAGCAGTTGAGACTGGAATAGCTAGCCCCTGCTGAATCAAACATCAAATGAGTCATGAGAACTGAAGTTTCATGTATAAAGTTAACCAGAAGAAGCTAATGACCTTCCTCCCAGGACATTTAGTCAGTCAATGGTGATGTGATCTTCTTCAGGAAAATTCAGCTTCCAGAAATAACACCTGAAGGAACTGGTTTTGTTATTCTCCAAATACTTGGAATTAGCAAAGCCCACAGCCTGAAACTCAAAGAAGAGTATTTCTCTGTAACTATCAAGGGTATGATTTACAGTGATTCACTAGAGAAGCAGCAAGACTCAGTAGGTCAAAGAGAGGTAGGAAGAGAAGTTTTATAGTGAGAGAGATCAGTTTCTGTAGGAAAAAGAATGAGAGAGATGACTGGAAGTCATGGTCCAAACAGCAGAATTTCAGTGCTTGGAATCTTCACCAGCTAGCTCCAGGTGAAGTCAAGAACTAGAGAAGTCGAAGGAAAATGAGAAGGGTGACAATACTATGATGGCAAAATATTGGAAAAGTCAAAACACAGACACCAAAATTATACAGGAAAAGAAGTATAGACAAATACAGTTGGAAAACAAAAATATAATGTTAGAAAAAATTCCCTGTAATTCAAGAAATTTATTGTCATATAAATATGTTGATTTTTTAAAACAAAGAACTTGAATCCATCATCTATATCCAAAAAGTACTGAATCAGAATGTTCTATAAAGTGCCCACAAGATAAATTACTGAAACTTTAAATATGCTTAACAATTTTTCTTCAAATTTGGCTTTCTTTTCATTTAAGAACTGAAATCCTTCCAATATTGAAATATATAGTTTCATCTATTTTTAGTAAAAGTTTAAGAGAAATTTTCATTTTTTTCACTGTCTTCTCATGCAGAAGAATTTGTGTAACCTCTTAAGAATTCCTCCAGCTAGGCTAGCATATTTTTTCCAGCATGAAAATTTCATCCTCTCCACCATTCTATAATTTTATAGCAAAAATCATTTTACATTTTTCTGATATCTTTCATCAGAAAAAACATGCAATGTGGGTAATAACAGTCTTTAAATTATTGTACAAGCTTATTTATTTACATTAAAGTTATATTACTTTGGCTTTCATCTTCTTTTAATGTAACACTTGAAGACTAAATTCCAGATGAGACTTAGCTGGAGAGGAAAGATTTACCTCTAAAACTAGGAAGGAGCCTGTTACATTATTTCTGCTTAAACTATATCTATAAATGACCATCAGTCTATCTTTCTCACCCTTTAAAAATGTTTTCACATTTACCTTATGTAATTTACATTAGTAAAACAAAATTTATTGAATGCTTTTTAAGCTACACCTTCTCCTCCCCTAATTCTTATCCTCCTATTACACACCTTAACAATCTCACACCTTAACATTAATCATAATAAACCTAATCTACTGGCGTCTACTTCATATTTTTCAATTTCAATAAATACCAATTACTCATTTGGGATTAATTATATAAAAGTCATTGGAAATTATTCAAATGGGCTATTCTATAGCCAAAGTGTGGAAACAAAAATAAATCATCCAAGCTGACTTACAGTGTTCATAAACTAAACATATGTCTACAGTATGACCCAGGAATTGCAGTTAGAGGTATATATCTGAGGTAAATGGATGTCTGTGTCAACCAAAGAGCCTGTTTGAAAATGTCCACAATAGAGTTATTCAAAATATCCAAAATCTGGGAAGAATTCAAATGTTTCTCAACAAGAGAAAAGATAACAATGAAATATTATCCTGTAATTAAAAAGAGTCAAAAACAAGTCCAGCAACGCAGTACAAGATAAATATTTAAAAAATCAAAACTAAAAATCTCAATGACATTCTTCAAAGAAATAGATCGACTACTGATGAAATTCATATGGAACCACAAAAAACCTCGCATAGCTAAAGCCCTCCTAACTAAAAAGAAAGAAAATGGAGGAATTTCACTCCCTGATTCAAAT